>BMAC01000282.1:90226-126893 GCA_014905375.1 Phtheirospermum japonicum | reverse complement strand
CGATCGACTGGATTTTCAGTCGATCGACTGGTCAATCAGTCGATCGACTAGGTTCTCTCCAAATCGACTGGAGAACAGAGAGTTTGGGAATTTTGGGCGAAGCAGTCGATCGACCTCTTCTCAGCCGATCGACTGAGTGAAAATTTAAAAAAAAAAAAAAAAACCGTGAAAACCGGCCAAACCGAACCGAGACCAAACCGTGAACCGGCGGTTTGCAAACCGGCACAAACCGTCCGGTTTCACGGTTCGGTTCCGGTTGGAGGTTTCCGCCGAAACCGAACCGGCAGTTCGAACCGCCTGGACAAGTCTATATTTGGGGAAAGGATTGGGGTTGTCATGGGTATGGTAAGATTAACCCTCATGGGGTATATAACGTATATTATCCTATAAGTTATCTGAAGCGATGCGTCACCTGACACATCATTCGTCGTTCATAGTTTCTACTTCTTACTAAGTGTATAATAGAGATTCTTGGTAGCAGTTCAAGCGCATGTTACAAGAAGAGGAGAGTTTATTAGAATGAATCTGAATTTGGCATACACCATGTCATACTAATCATTTTGATGTGTTTAAGTTGATAGATTGTATGTTAATGCACATGACAATGCTTAAATGCCTTACTACCTCAAATCTATAGGTTGTTTTCAGCTCTGTAATGGACGATGGTTTGGACTTATCACATTTTTCCTCAATTAATATTCGACGTTTTTCAATAGAGAGTTCACTTTTATTATTTCAATGGAGGTAAAAAAAAAAGTATGAACTAATAACATAAAAACACTATTGTATCATTTATCAACGCTTGATCAAAAATAAAATAAAAGGCACAAATCAATAAAAGGGACCGGTGTTAGCAAACATATGGGAAAAAGAGCCCCTACAGAGGGGGTCAGTTGGACATGTGGTGAGGCTGAAATAACATGGCATCTCATGCCACTCCGCAAAGCCCATACCGAGGCTTCCCGAGCAAGGCTCGAGCGACTCGTGAGAAGAGGGAGACGACAAAACTCATAACAAAACCAGATAGTCTCAGTCTAAGCAGTCAGAGAGACGCATTATTTTCTCCTATTAATTTTTGCTTCCAGTTTTTGATGTGGAAAAAAATGAACTAAAATCCATGGCCGAAGTATGAGTTTAAGTCAAAGTGCCTATTTTAAAAGTAATATTGATCCAAATAGTTGAATATGAAATAACACTCATCACTCAATTAGGCCTCGACTTTGTTTTTCATTGCCTTTTACTATTAGGGGCCCGCAAGCAAAGATGAGGTTTGCATGTGATGATTGTTATACCAGAGGCCTTAAGACAAATGTCCAATTGTACATTTATCTGGATGGAATTGAAATTGATAATGTTATACCACTGCCTTTCCTTAAAGATTATTCGTCCATGATCATATACGAGTAAACTATACTCTCAATTTTCTGTCAATAGGGAAAGTAAAACTTATGACATATACAAATGATTACTAGACACGATTGTCACAATGAGTGGAGGACGCAATAATATACTTCTTTAGACTGCGATGATTAGGGAGTTAGTTCAATCTAATTACATACTTGACGACGTGAATGCAAGCTCAAATTTCTAGGGAGGTGAGACACTTATGGTAAGGTTGTTCAAATTATTATTTTTAACTATTTTCACTCTTTTCTTACTCACGACGTCACTAATCCTTGATCAGTCATTCTTTTCATTTGAAAATAAAAAAGAATGTATTGTTTCACCACTTTCTTACTCACGATGCCACTAATCCTTGCTCATCTAGCAAATGACTCGCTTAACCATTGTCGTCATTTAGATTAATTATTGGGAACTTAGGTTTATTCTGCTTCCAAACCTAATGATTACTCGGTCGCATACTCTCCCACTTCTTCCAAGTAAAGGTTATATCGACCTTGACATTGATTATTCCTGGGATTATGATGAGGGATTGCCTGAATTCTCAAATTGGAGACCACATGTCCTTGAAGATGAATCTATTCATGCTCATGCTAGTGGCGATGAATATGGCGTATGCATTATCCTAGTGGAAGATTACTACGTTTTGGCAATGTAATATTTGAAGGCATATGCATTGTGAAGAATTGATGATGGGGAGGATGGGAAATGACATTCCACACTAGGGGTGAGGAAAAAAATGAAAAAAATAAAATAAAAATAAACTGAACCGAAAATTTGGTTCGGTTCGATTTTTGGTGGGAAATTTCAAAAAAAAAAATTGGTTATTTCGGTCCGGTCTGGTTTTATAAATAAATCTTGGTTCGATTTGATTTTAACTTAAATATAGTTAAAAAAGTATTACTTATTGTTATTTTTTTATATTCGATTCGGTTAAATCGGTTTTAAGCATATTTTCAGCTTGGTTTGGTTTGAGATTTTATAAATATTTTAGTTTTCGTATTTTTTATTTCGATTAATTCAGTTTTTAAGCTTAATCTCAGTCCCATTTTGGATTTTATGCAAATTTTAGTTTTCAGTTTTCGACCGAACCGACCGAATGCTCACTCTTATTCCACACTATTCATAGACCGATGGACCACCCATGGGTTACGTCCCTCTTTCTTATCCATTATTCCTAAGTCGCCACCAATAAAACCACAAACACCAACACATAAGGAAATGAAGGATTTGCTTAGATGATATCTTGAAATCGAAAAAATCATATTGAAAAAAGTATGACCTGACTTCTAATATGGGGATGAATATTCTCGTCAATGGATCTTATATAGTTTATCAATAGGGCAATGGAATTGACAATAAAACTAGATCAGGAGTATTAATTTGTTCCCATTCAAAAAGATCGTCATTTGTCTAGTGGACGAGTTTCAATTCTAAAACTGGTTCTTACAATGCTCACTTTTTCCGCAAGTATTTGCAAAACGTGATTCATATTGATGGCCATTGCTACTGATTTCATAATTAGCCAAGAATCTTATAGAGCTCATCTTGTACTTTTCTTTTGGATGGTAAATTATAAGGCGAGAGCAAACGTCTATTGGTACCAAGTAATTTTACCCCTTAATATAGAATTCTATAAATTATATATATTTTACGGTCTCTACGTAGTTACATTTGTTAAAAACTTGTTTTGAATCCTGAACTCCTCTTAGTTTAGTACATTTTACGTGGTATGTTGTTGATAACTAGTCCACTTGTCTCGACTCTATATAGTATACTTTTAAACAAGTATAGGTTCAATTTTTAAAGTTAGTAAATTTAAAAATTGTAGCATTCATTTAAATATAAGAGATGAATTTTATATCAAGTAATTTAAGAGGAAAAAAAAAAGGAAATAAACAACATAAATCTCAACCCTCCTCTATCTTATTTGTATTTTGTGGCCTCCTTTATTTATTATTGAGCATGTCAATATCACCCAATATTTTTATTTATTAATAACATACTTTAAGGCTGAAAAATGTTTATCGACTCATTCAATAAACAATATGCATTAGAACGAGACCATAACTCACATACAAGTAACACTTTCTTTTAAGCTCAAAATGAACACTTGGGAATATAACAAATCAATCATTCCGAATATATTTTGACAAAAATTATATTTTGAATATTTCTTACGTCCATAAGTGGCCGGTGGCCGAAACTTGGTGAAATAAAATTAAAAGAAATAACATATATATATATTATGTCATCTGAAATATTATGTCCATAGAAAATCTATGACATTTTGAAGGACACGTCCGCCGATTTACGAATTTTGGAACTTACTGTCCAAACTCATTCACATTGGACGGCATCAATCTACTAATTATTACATGGTTTATCTGGATTTTTATGTTAGTTAATTATTGTACTAATTATGCTCCTTCACATGGATCAATCTACTAATTATTAATATGTGATTTCAGTCTCACAGATGGTAGTTTATGACAATGAAAATTGGTGCCCTAAGGGTAGCAATTTGTGCAAATAAAAATATAATTGGAGAGAGTTCGTTAAAAAAAAAAGGAAAAAGGAAAACAAAATAAATATAACGCCGTTATTCAATAATACAATAATATCGTAATTTTGCTTAATATTGTAAACTCTAACAAAGTTGTTCATAAAATCTTGTCCTCGAGGCTTAGAGGTGAAGGTATTGGTAAAAATAGAAACTCTTTTTGTAAATAACATTGGTTGACATGTAATTATTGCTACGTACTTGGTTTAATCTGAATTTTGAAATACAAAATATCCGATCCAATTTGAATTTTAAAATACAAACCGAGGGAATGAGCGACAATTAGTTTAAAGTTTCTAAATGCATGCAATTAAAAGTTTAAATCAATTTAAAGACCATCAAGTTCACGTAAGACCAACAAGGCATCGGGTTAATAAGAGAGTGTTTGATTTGTAGATACTTTTCACTTTGTTAATATGATTCAAAATTTCGAACACACTTATAAATTCCTCGAAATATTTTGGTGAATTTTCACAACCTAAACTCTTTTTTGAGGCGATTCACGGCATAAATTGCTGTTTGTGTGTTTTAAGTACTCTTTTTTGTATTTAACCACACAAATTACGTTAAATTAATAAAATAATGTTTAACTTTTATTAGGAAAATAAAAAATATAAATGTGAAACATAAAATGAGATATGCAAATTTGTATATTGCATAGATAAAACGGGATTGAAGAATAATTAGTTAGATTTCTAATTTCTAATCTAATAAATAATTATCATTTTTAGTATCTTTACGAAGATAATGGAACATATTATAACTCGATTTTCTACCTTGAAATCACTTTCAAATCCTCTCCCCGACTGAAAATGAATTGATTTGCAGATTCGAGCTTTTATATTCATGATTAGAATCTATCAAAGTAGATAAAAGTACTAAATTACGATCAATGTAATTATTTGTTTTGTATGAATAATACCCACACCGTCTCATTTGTCACATTTTAGTAAGATTTAAATTAATTGTCTCAATTTTTGCCACTTTTCATTGCCAATAAAATTTAATGTCAAAAATTACTTTTCTAATTTACCTTCTCTCTTAATTAATGCATATGTAGTATTTTTTAGTCTAATTAAAAGAATATTTTGATCATCTAAAAAAATATAGCACTAAACATCACTCCCCACTAAAGTATATGAAGTTTTTCGCTTGAAAAATAGAAGAATATTTTTAATAAGGGAGTAGAGTCATTTACCTCAATTGCTTAAATCTTTTTATATAAAGATAAAATAATTATTTTGTTTCTATTAAATATTATTTTAGAACTTTTGTTAAGTATTAAAAAACTTACGTAGTATTTTTCAGTCTATTGAAATAAAAGGGTATTTCGATCATTTGACATGAAAAAATATAGCATTAAACATCATTCCCCGCTAAAGTATATGAAATCTTTTTCTTGAAAAATTGAATATTTTAATAAGGGAGTAGAGTCATTTACCTCAATTGCTTAAATCTTGTGCAAAATTCTAAAACAAGTATTTTGAAACGGAATGAGTAATATATGAATTTCAATAAAATAATTCTTTTTTTTATTAAACGTCATTTTAGAGTTTATGTTAAGAATTAAAAAATATATAAATTTAACTAATAAACTTTTAATCAATTAATATTATATTTAATTAAATTCTCTTTCCTTTTTTATCATAATTATCTTATTACTATAAATTTGTTTTGATTTCTATTATTTAGAGATAAATTTGAAAAAAAAGTAAAAAAATAAAATAAAATAACAATTAATTCGAAATAAAATTTAACCTTTAAAACGACAAATAAAACGGGATCGGAAAGATATGAGCACAGGTAAGATCTTTTAAATAAACTTCATAAATGAGGAGATGTTTGGAAATGACTTCAAAAGACAATACTATGTATCTTTTATTCTCTCTTCTTTTTTATGAAATACACGAAAATGCCGCAGACTAAAAACTATGTTGAGTCATTTATATCTCTTCAATTTTCAACTATCGTGGAAAAATAAATTATGTATTCTTTTTATTGGAATCGAATGATAATTGAAAATTCAAACAGTTTACCCAACAATTTTTCATTACAATTAATTAAAAATATATAAAATATACTATGATCACGTAAATCTATATAAAAATGAAAATTCAATAAATTTTTTCTTTTTCAATAATACATTCTATTTTTATACGAAAATCAAATACTTATCAATTACTATCATTTTTCTTCTCACAGTTTTAAAAATTTCCGTCTAACTCCGATTAGTCCTTACCCAAGCACTGAGTGGTGCAAAAACATTAGACTATATTATTCATCATTAATTAAAAAATATAATAAACATACATCATCAAATGATCTAAACCCTATAATATCCAAACAAAATTAGGTATCTAAAATACTCTCCTTCAAATCCTCTAACAAAATTTGTAATTAAAAAAAAAAAATCTTAAAAGTTGAATCTAAATAATCTTTGAAGTCAAATCAAAATCCGAAGTCAAGAAACGTGAAAAACACGAACGCGTCAACACAGACCAACAAATCACAGCACCAATAGCACTATAAAACCAACCAAACAAAGAAACTAATTGTTTATTTAAATTAGGCAACCACCACACACCACTTTCTATTTTCTAAAGCCATCCCATCACAGTCCATCTTCAACATCGCCCCAACTGATTAAATTATTATCCTCAATTTTTCGGATTTGCAGTTCCCCAGAAGCCACCAAATAAAGCCCATTAATAAATTTATCTTGTGAATTGAAGTAAAAACGGGCCTACGCCAATTCGGGCAATTTTGCCTACCGTTTATCTCTCAATCTTATCCCTTTCGCATCTCTCTATCCCTTTCTCTCTCACACACATCTTTGGATTTTGTTCACGTACACGCACCGTCACACATTTTTATTTTCATTTCCTTGTTTATAATTCATCTTTCTTCTTCTGCAGAACCTTAGCTGTTTCAATTAATATATATATTTTTCATTTACTGTGTATATATTTCCCTTTCTTCCCATTTCTTGAATTTGGGCCCCTCTTAACATATTGGGAGGGGGTTAATTTGTAATCTTTCTTCTTCAACCCTCGGTCGTCGATGTGCTTTAAAGGCTGAATCTTTATCCGATTGAATCGAGTTTTTTTGTTTGTTTGTTTTTTTGATTGTACAAACATTTGTTGGTTATGGCTTTGATTTCTGCTTTTCTTGAGATTTTACGAAGGCCCACGACTGGGGATGTGATGTATGAGCTGATGAAATTCATGGCGCCCATCTGGGTAGCTGTTCTTGTGGGTATTTTGGTGGGCTGGGCCTGGAAGCCAAAATGGGCTATATTGAATGTGGATTTTCTTGATAATAATCCAAATAAAGGAGAGACGAAGACAACAAGCAAATCTGTGATGCTGTTTCCTCAGTTTGCTTCTTCAATTCCAAGCTTGAGCTCTTTGAAACAACAATTGCCCACTTGGATTTTTGATTATGCTGCATTTGATAAGGATAATTCGACCTCACCTTCGGCTTCGTGTCCTGATAATTACAGGTTTGTCTTGAATTTCTTGAAGATTTTTCAAACTTTTTGTTTGAATTTGTTAAAAGTACTTGTTGCACACTAATTGCTTGAATTGTTATATATAGTCATGTTGCATAGTTTGGTAATAAGTCGAGTTTGAATTTCTTGAAGATTTTCAAACATTATATTTGGTCTTACACATTTAAGTATTTGTTGGCCTTGTGAAAAATAAATGTTGCGTAATTTTCAAAGTTGACTGTTTGGTAGTAATAATAAGTGAAAATTGTCTATGATCTCAGTTCGTCAAAGTCGGAGAATGAGAAATCAAGTGTTGTGAATGAGGATGACCTTAGGCATTTGCACAAATTAGTCGAAGAAAAAGACGAGGGCCCCGCGTGGATCAAGATGATGGATAAGTCCACATCTGGTATGAGCTATCAAGCTTGGCGAAGAGATCCTGAGGTAAATTCGATCGATATATTTCAAATTTCAATCTAGAATTGATTTTGGTTCAACTCAATTAATCGTAGCATGTTTTTTGGCTTTTCACATAGATTGGACCTCCGCAATATCGTAGTAGAACTATTTACGAAGATGCCACTCCCGAAATGTTAAGGGATTTCTTTTGGGACGACGAGTTTAGAATTAAATGGGACGATATGCTTATACATGCCGAGACTTTAGAGGAATGTCCCAACACGGGCACAATGGTTGTTCAGTGGGTGAGGAAGGTAGGGATTTTCTTTCTTTTTTTTTTTTTTTAATATATATTTTGTATTTTGGTGTGATTTCGAGTGTTGACAATAATTTATTTTGTCGTGGTGCAGTTTCCGTTCTTTTGTAGTGACAGAGAGTACATCATAGGCCGTCGGATTTGGGAATCTGGTCGAACTTATTATTGCATAACAAAGGTAAGAGGGCATATAAAGATTATTGTTATGTTAGCCTTTTGGTATTTTATATTTGATTTTCTGAAATTCAATGTATTACCTTAAGTCTAGATTGTTACTGTTGAAATGGCTAAATAAGTTGGGGGTTTGTTTTTGTTTTTTAAATGTATGTTGGCTTTCTTCATATGAGCTTGTTTACGGGAAAAGATTTTTAATTGTTCATATGTTGCATTCTAAGGCCTAATTTATTTATTTAATAACTTATGTCTTTAATTATACCATATCCACCTGTCATTCCATATTTGGAGGATTATCATTCTGATGTGGCATTCTCGATGCTATGATAGGGTGTGCCATGCTCCTCAGTGCCACGTCGCAGCAAACCGAGACGAGTTGATTTGTACTATTCCAGTTGGTGCATTCGCGCAGGTATATATATATATATTGCTACTAAATTTGTTGCTCGTTGTAACTAAGTAAAGCCGTAGCCTTTTTCCATTCGAGTTTTCGGTGACTCACAAAATATTCATTTTTTCTTTCAAACTACAATATTACTAATATTTCGCTGATATTTGTTCTTTTTTTTTTTTTTTGGTCGCATCGCACCTATTGACGAGGTATTTATAACAAATATTTCGTACTATTATTTTCATTAATTTCCAATTTCTAGTGGTGAAAATGAATTTCGACTAGTTACTAGTCTTCGTGGGAAACTGAGAATATGTTCGGTGAATTGTCTGAATTTCCAATTTAAAACCTAGATTGCGTGATTATAATGAAAAGTTGTCTAAATTTTCCCTCCCTTTCTACACATAAATTTGCGTGATTATAATGAATTTTAACAATCCGAATTTCCATTTCTGACATAGATTTACATGATTATAAGTTGTTTGATGAGTTGTCTCGATTTTTTATTTTTCCCTCCTTTTTTTCAGCCGAGTCAAAGAGAGACGGGCAGTTGACCGCGTGCGAGGTCTTACTATTCCACCACGAGGACATGGGCATACCTTGGGAGATCGCGAAGCTCGGTATCCGGCAAGGCATGTGGGGCGCCGTCAAGAAGATTGACCCGGGCCTGCGGGCCTACCAGAAGCATCGGGCTTCCGGGCCCCCGCTCTCGCGAAGCGCTCTCATGGCTCAAATCAACACCAAAGTTAGCGTCGACACCTTAGATAAAGAAGAAGAAGAAGCCCCGGCGAGCACGTGTGGCGGCACGTCGGAGATCGAAGCTATAGTTTCGGAGGAGGACAAGATGGCGTCATCGGGAAGGGGTATCCCGAAGATGCTCGTTTTTGGTGGAGCGGTTGCACTTGCTTGTACTCTCGACCGTGGGCTCTTGACGAAGGCCGTTATATTTGGGGTTGCGAGAAGGTTTGCGAAAATGGGTAAACGGTTGTGAATTTTTTTTATTTTTTTATTTTGTAATCTTACTTTTTGTCGAAGGGCATAAGGGCGAGGCATATATATAGGAGATAGGTGATGGCCCGTGCCATATATTGGAAATGTGAAATTGAATCAAGAAAATCTCATCTCATGCATGAAAAAATAAGACACAATTTGCATTCATTTTTGTCCCTCTTGTTTTTTTTTTGTTTTTTTTTTTAAATATTATCTCATGACTAATTTATATTGAAGAGTTCCAATTTATTTCTGGACATGTTCCAATGTGGGCTTGTTCAACATTTCGTGCAGTTTTATTTTATTCGGGCCTACTCTTGGACTTGGAAATGAAAGTTAGGTTAATTACTAAAAGTATCATGAGTGGATCAGGGGAGTTTCGTGTAATCAGCTTCTTTATGTTGTTTGGTAAAAATTTCTAATCAGCTCATGTCAATTTCAGTCCGATAAAACTTGGTAGTATAAATTGTTATCACTCACTAGGGAAAAAGAAAGTTTGTTAATAAAAGAAAATTAAATAAAGAAAGAAAGAAAGCAGCCAACGGCTTCAATTCTGGTGAAGTAAAATCTGTTTATGTTTTTCTTTTGGGAAAATTGTACAGTCAAAAAGGGTAAAAGACAATATAGTCCCACTAGCATAATCATGGAATTGATATGTGTTAATAAAATTATAACAATGTCTAGCTCACATTCTATATTTAGATGGTGTGATATGCATTGTTCATTTAACATCTTTCCTAATCGATTGATTATTTTAATTTAATTAATTGTTTCCTTTTCTTTTCTTTTTTAATTAATTAATAATTAATTATTCTATACAGTCAACATTTATTACTGGAGAAGTTTTTTTTTAATTATTTCTATTTTATTCTTCATGTTCATAAGTGCCACATTTCAATGTATCAGCAAAACTTTACGCTATATACCTGAAAGGGTTGCAATTCTTAAAATTTTGATTAGCTTCTGGTGAATATCAAATGCTATTTGCCAAATATTTAGGACTTATAATTTTATTTCTTCGGGAGCACCTCCTCGAGTATTAAGGGTTTATTTGGACCAAATTTCGTTGAGATTCTGAATTTTGGCATTCAAAATCTTGAGTATTAAAAATTCTATAAATATTAGGAATCTTTATTTGTTATAGGATTAAGAATCATTTACTTTTTACTGTAAATGTCAAATCATGTCTGGAAATTGGATGATAATGTATTTTTATATTGCATTTGGTGTCAAATCATGTCTAAAACGTGGATGTGATAATATAATGATGATGTGATAAAAAAAGATGAGTTTGGGTTAAATATAAGAAATTGTTAGTTGTGAGTTGAAAACTTGAATTGTAAAACAAACGAGGATTGAATCTTAGTATTCGCTGTCTCAGGCATCAAAAACAAAGGTCCGATGGCTTCAAAAACAAAGGTCTAGTTGGTTTTCAAAATTCGAAGAAGTGAAACTGGAATTGAAATTACGAGAATTTAAATCAAAAATACTTTAAAAGACGGGAAATTAAACGAAAAGTATTTTAAAAGAAACATTTGAAAAGCGAGAATTTAAATGAAAATGAGTTTTGAAAACCGGAAATAAATTAAGGTGTAGGGCGTTAGCCTCGTTTCCATAATTGAATTGTACAGATACCGAAAACATTGGGCCTAGATACCTATTTGGCTTGGCCCAACCGACTGGTTTTAGGCCCGGTAGAAATTATATACAAAATGCATATGCAGGTGTTGTGTTGGGCTCATTTCTTGGTCCAAAGAAAAGACCCAATTTTGTTCGTGAGTCAACTAGTGCTTGTGGAACATGTTCTTGATTGTGATTAACACTTTGATCTGAATCACTCTTTATTATCAACATTGTACACAAAAACCACGTGAAATTATTGCATCACTTTATAGCCAAAATGCCTATTTATGTGGAAAAACTATTCACACGTTTCATTTGAAAAAAATGTACAGGGAAATAAATGTAGTGGCTATATATGTGTCCTAAGGTATGACTTTGCATTTGAATATAAGTTTGTAAGTTAGATTTCCAACAATATGAAAACCATAGAAATGCTTCACATGAACAGAGGAGAAGGTGAAAACAGCTATGCCATGAATTCCAGCATACAGGTAATTAAACAATTAATTACAAGTTCTACAACAATATATTCGAATAATCATAACTGGATAAATACAGAACCAAATAATAAAAGTGGCAAGTCCAATGATAGAGCAAGCAGTAGCAGATTGTGTGCACAACACCCAGCCGCAGAGCATGGGTATAGCTGATCTGGGCTGCTCATCAGGCCCAAACTCACTGATGGTCATGTCCATGATTATCGACACGGTTCGTGCAGCGAGTGCTCAAATGGGCATTGGATTGCCGGAACTGAGAGTCTCGTTGAACGACCTACCGGTTAATGATTTTAACAGCTTGTTCGCCTTCTTGCCCGACTTTTACGATGACCTTAGGAAGATTGGCGTGGATGAAGAATGCTGCTTTATATGCGGCGTGGCGGCTTCTTTTTATGGAAAGTTGTTTCCTAAAAAAAGTCTCCATTTTGTTCACTCTTCCTCTAGTCTACATTGGCTCTCTCAGGTTAGTACTATGGAATAGGAAATATGATATATGTGCATGTGTAGAAATAAACAAATTGTTGTGCTTGCGCAGGTCCCCTCGGGCCTGGACAAGTACTCGAACAAAGGAAAGATTTACATATCAAAGACGAGCCCAGATTACGTGTTGAAGGCTTATCTCCACCAGTTTCAGAAAGATTTATTTGATTTTATGAGGTTTCGGGCCGACGAAATGGTGGCTGGTGGAGGAATGCTGTTATCTTTCATGGGCCGGGCCTCACCCGATGCCTCTGCTGAAGTGGGTTGCCATCAGTGGGAGCTCCTCGCTCAAGCGCTAATGACCATGGTCCCTGAGGTAGAGATTTTATTAGAGACTAATAATAATAATAATAATAAAATAAGTTTTTAATGAACTTTATTACAGGGACTAGTTCAAGAAGAGGATATCGACTCTTTAAATGTCCCCTATTATGCCCCATCCGTTGAGGAAGTACAAAATGTAATACAAAAGGAGGGTTCGTTTCTCATCAATCATATAGAGGCGTTCGAGATCCAATGGGATGGAGGGAATGCGTGTGACAAACGCGACTCTGATGGACTTGAAAAATTAACAAGGGGTAAACGAGTGGCTAAGATTGTTAGGGCTGTGATTGAGTCGATGATAGAGTCGCATTTTGGAAAAGGAATCATCGATGAGTTGTTTGCTAGATATGGTCAGTTGGTCGACGATTATTTTTCCAAAGTTGAAGCGAAGCACATAAATTTGGTCATTTCTGTGACGAGGAAAGCTTAAATCGAATTAATATTTGAGTATGTGGGTATGACTCCAATTTCTGCAAATGCAATGAATAATTTTTTTATTTTTTTTTTTTTTTGGTTTGCTCCATGTTTTTGGTTTGCAATAGACCAAAAGAGATCTTATGAAAACTACACGTGAATGGAACACATGGCATGTGTTTATTATAGGAAAATTATGTCAAACACTAATGTATGTTTTTTTAAGCCGTGTTAATAATGTTTGGAATTATACGTACTTTTATCTTGTCTTTTTAATTTTGCGCTATTCTTAACTTATGTTTAAATAATTTTTCGTAGTGAAGCAGAAGATCGTGTGTGCGTCTTTTTATTTTTATTTATTTAGTATTAATTTTGTAGTTTGGGATGATTTAGAGTGTGGACAATATTTTATTTTGTCGTTGTGCAGTTTTCGTTCTTTTGTAGTGACAGAGAGTACATCATAGGCCGTCGAATTTGGGAATCTGGTCGAACTTATTATTGCATAACAAAGGTAAGAGGGCATATAAAGATTATTGTTATGTTAGTCTTTTGGTAGAGGTTGATCGTGTCACGTCACAAATAAAAAATTCACTATTTTTGAGATTTTATTCACAATTATAAACCTAAAATAAAAAAATTATTAGTCTCACTAACTCACACAAGCTTTAAATTATTTGAGAATCTTATAAAAATTGGGTCGCTAAACAACTTAGTATTTACTGTTCAAACTAAAAAAAGTAACACTGAATACCAACATTAAACAGATTCAAAGTAATAAACAGCAGTTTTAGAAAACAAATGTTAACAACATCGAAACTAATATCAAACAGAGTAAAAAACGTGCAGCGAAATAAATATAAAAAATAGTTTGAACACAGCAATTTAAAATCCGTTCACAAGTAAAAATACTTGTGAACTTGGGTGTACAAACTCAAAAACTATATTACTTTTATTTGTTCAATATCAATAAAAAAGGATAAGAAGTAATATATGGAAACTAGAGTATCAAACACATGATACTAAATACTTGTCGCCCTGATGAAAAGATCTTCTCCGTTGGTTACGCAACTTCGAAAAACTTCTAATTTCAAACAGTGGCTCCAAGTAGCTATCTTTCTTGTGTTCTTCCTTGATACTTTGCGTCGCTCGTTCCTTACTTTTCCGTGCGTCTCTTGGTTGTGGCAAAGATTAATTTGTCTTGCGTCCTTGTGTTGTCTTAAATAGACAAGTTCTAAAATCCTAGTCTTGATAAACAAGGAAAATAAATCCTAAACAAAATTTAGGAAACTAATTAAAGTCCTAAATCTAGTTCCCTAATTTATTTTGAACCCAAGAAAGGCAAACAACTAAATAAGGAATTATTCCCAAGAATAAAATCCTCAACAATCTTCCCATTTGCCTTTCTGGACAAAATACCAAACTTCCCTTAAATGAAGTAACCATTGTGTAAAACAAACAAAAACAAATCACCCCTTTTTGTTCTGAAAGCAAAAGGACCTAAACAAACGAGTCCCAAAACGCCTAGTGCTGTGCAATCTGGTTATCAAACAAAGTAATCTGGGCTTGAACAAACGGAGCAGAAAAATGAGCCATGTTGGACAGGTAATCAAAGTTTGCTCCACGAAAACATCAACGGGGATTTGGCGCTCAGCAATCATGCCTCGATTTCGAAATTCCAAGAACAGCTCTTCAGCTTCACTCGTCAAAAACCTCGTGGAGATTGGTTCCATGTCTTCAATCTCGACGGCTTGAGACGGAGCCTCATCAGAGCTAGCAGAGTGGTCGGAGGCAAAAGTTGACATCGGTGCACTGGGTGATGGTGAATTCGACATTCTGCAAGAGAATTGGAAACAACCACAAACACAAAATCGAGTGACGTAGGCAGTAAAATTGAGAGAAATAAAAAGTAAAAACCTTAACTTTGCAAAGCACAAATCTCAACTACTCCATCATCTGAATTTTGGAAATAAAAATCACAAATCTCAACTACTTAGAAAACCGAGATAGAGTTAGATTTTTATAAACCATCACCATAGTTGAACAAAACCTTTGCAAAGCAATTTTTCATTCACCAAATCAATATCTTTATTACCTGTCCAACCGTCCGATTACAACTCCACTGAAACACGCGGTTAGCAAGATTCAAAACAAGACTAAAAGAATTCAAGATAGAAATGAACACAAACAACAGAATGCACAACAAGTATGCATCTTCCCAAAGTATAAATGTCCTATTGGATGCCTAAAATTCATGACCTAAAAAGGTTAAAATAATTCACATTACGATTTTAGTGACTCGATTAGTGTTGCTTTTTATTACTGAAAAAATTATAACCAAAATTGCCTCAGGTGAAGTCAATGGAAACTTACCCCTTAACCCAAGTTAATGACTACGTCAAAATCGCTCAAGAAGGTGAAATTTAAAAATTGGATCAATTTGTATCCAGATTTTCTTCATCTTTTTAGAGATTTGAAGAGAAATAATTTATTTTCAGCAATTGCTGTTAACACCTCTTATTTTTGGACCTGGGAGAAAACCAGTTTATGCGGGTAAGCTCCACAATCACCTAATTGAATAGGTTGGTCTTTTGTCATCACAAACCAACATTGGTTCAGACAATGCACATACCGAGGTCTCTTCTCAAATGAGAGAAGGTCTCAAAATCTAATGCTTTGTGAAGATGTCAGCAAGCTGATTGTCTGTCATATATGCTCAAAGATAACTATCTTCCTCTCAACCAAGTCTCGAATAAAGTGGTACCTTATGTTAATGTGTTTGATTCGAGAAAGGTGGATCGGATTTTTCGAGATATCAATGGCACTGGAATTATCACAGAGCACAGTCAATGTTCTTCTATGTAGACCGTAGTCCTCTATCATTTGGTTCATCTACAATAACTGTGTACAAGCACTTCCAGCTGTAATATACTCGGCTTTAAGAGCATCCTCTACTCGCTTGGGCTCTGTTTTGGAAAGAGGCAAAGATTCTTGAGTTTTAGAACAATTAGTAAACAAGCAAACAAATCTTACCATCTCTTTGAAATTTATTTGTCGCTTTCTTATAGTTCTTTCATCGAGATCTCCAATGATTTGGCTCATAGGATGATTTTTCTGAATTCTTGAGATAATATTTCTCTGATGTAAGTCAATGAGTTCAGTTGGATTTTCTACACTCGGATCAGAATCTGATTCTGCGGCGGCTTGATTTGATGTTGGTTCGGATGTTGTGTTCCCAAAACCAACATTGGTACCAACATCACTCAATTCCCTGGTTTCAGCACCTGCATCTCTATTTTCAATATCTGCACTTTCATCTACAGGAAGTGTGACATTATCTTGAGGATTTTGATCATAAACCAGATCATTATCCTCTGCAGGTTTAAAACCACTCATCAAATCATCAAACTTGACGTTAACCGACTCAATTATGCAACGCGTTCTAAGATTAAACAATCTATATGCATGACTATTTCGAAAGTATCCCATGAAAACACATTTATCACTCTTTGAGTCAAGTTTTGCAAGATGATTTCTTCCATTTAGCACATAACAAATGCACCCAAAAATATGAAAATAACTCAAATTTGGCTTTTTGTCCATCAATAATTCATAAGGAGTAACACAAGACCCTGGTCTAAAATACACCCTATCAATTATATGGCATGCAGTGGTCAATGCTTCTACCCAAAAATGTTTAGCAACCCCATTTGAAATAAGTATAGTCCTAGTTATTTTTATGAGAGATCTATTTTTGCGTTCGACTATCCTATTTTGTTGGGGGATGATGGGTGAAAAAAACTCATGAGTTATACCAACTTTTGAACAATATTTTGAAAAGGATGCATTCTCAAATTCTTTCCCATGATCAGACTTTATTCTACTTATACTCACACCAAAACGAACACATAACCTTTTCGCAAGACTTTTAAAAGCTTTGAAAGCATCAGATTTTTCTTTAAAAAACTCAACCCATTTAAAACGAGAAAAATCATCTACAATCACAAGAGCATACCTCTTACCACCAAGTCTCTCAACTTCAAGTGGTCCCAAAGGATCCATATGAAGGAGTTCGAAATAATATGAGGTAGTGAGACTTTGTACTATTGAATGTGGCATGCCTCGCAAACTGGAATGTTTTTAGTGTTGAGTTTAGGTAGTCCGATCAAAGTTTCACTATTGAATGTTTGCCAATATGAGGTAGTGAAGCAGAAGATCGTGTGTGCATCTTTTTATTTTTATTTATTTAGTAATTATTTTGTATTTTTGGGGTGATCTCGAGGGTGGACAATATTTTATTTTGTTGTTGTGCAGTTTTCGTTCTTTTGTAGTGACAGAGAGTACATCATAGGCCGTCGGATTTGGGAATCTGGTGGAACTTATTATTGCATAACAAAGGTAAGAGGGCATATAAAGATTATTGTTATGTTAGTCTTTTGGTAGAGGTTTATTGTGTCACATCAAAAATCATCTACAATCATAAGAGCATACCTCTTACCACCAAATCTCTCAACTTCAAGTGGTCCCAAAGGGTCCATATGAAGGAGTTCGAAACAATATGAGGTAGTGAGACTTTGTACCATTAGTGAGACTTGGTTTCCTTTCTGGCATGCCTCGCAAACTGGAATGTTTTTAGTGTTGAGTTTAGGTAGTCCGATCATAGCATCCTTTTTGACCAAACTTTCTAACATCTTGTAGTTAACGTGTCCGAACTTTTGATGTCACACCTCGGCATCACTTAGTTGAGACAGTTTGCAAAGAGCATCGTTATTGATTTGATAGCAGTTGTCTGAAGTTCTCTGACCAACAAGGATACATGGACCATTCTCCTCGTAGACTTCACACTTCTCACGGTTGAATTTGACGCTGAAGCCACTGTCGCACAGTTGACTTATACTTATTAAGTTAGCAGTAAGTCCTTCTACCAACAACACGTTTTCCAGAGTCACAACACCGGGAACATGGAGAGTTCCTTGACCGACAATTTGACCATTTGCACCTCCTCCTTACTTCACTTTTGCACCTCTAAATCTAACAATGTTGGAAAGTAGTTCTTCTGAGCTAGTCATATGCTTCGAGCATCCACTATCGAAATACCAAGCTACAGGGACATGAGATTTCAGGGAGGTAAGGATCATATTGCACTTGAAGTTATTTTTCTTGACCCACACTTGTTTGAATCTGGTGTTGGTATTGATGTTGGTAGGATGGAAACCAACATGGGATTCAGCAGTCAGCTTCGACCTTTTAAAATGAGTTTGCTTGCCAACAAGCTTCCAGCAGTATGGTCGTATGTGACCTAGTTCACCACAGTGATGACACACGTATTTTCTTCTTCTTCTCTTGTGGCGTTTGGTCGACTTCACCTTTTGACTTGAATTTGGCTTTTGAACATGCTTGTATCCGATCCCGTGTTTTGAAGAATTCGGGATACTCGATTCCATGATTTCATCCAGCTTGGCCTTGCCCTTGTTGAGGTTTGTGAGGGTTTCATGGATCTTCTTCAACTCGGTCTTTACTCGTTCTAGCTCATCATCCTTTTTGGTGAGGTATGACTCCAATCAGACAATTATATTAAGTTGATCATCATTTTCCTTAGTCAATTTGCCCACCTCGATTCTAAGATCCTTAACTTTGAGTACTTGTTTTCCCCAACTAACATATAATTGTTCATACTCAATGCTCAGCTTCTCGTACTCGTTAAGAGATTCATCAACCTCATCGTCATCTTCAATGTTCTCTGTAGCAATCAAACTCTTCTTCCTCTGAGTATCCATAGTACCTAAACAAATAAGGATCAGTACTTAAAAGGTTAAGTAACCCGCTCTGATACCAATTGTGAAATTTGAAGGTCTATGGTTTTAAAAATTAGTATCAGTTTGTGATGTTGCTTTCAATGTTAACCAACACTGAATACCAACATTAAACAGATTCAGAGTAATAAACAGCAGTTTTAGAAAATAAATGTTAAGAATGATGTTAACAACATCGAAACTAACATCAAACAGAGTAAAAAATGTGCAGCGGAATAAATATAAAAAATTGTTTGAACACAACAATTTAAAATCCGTTCACAAGTAAAAATACTTGTGAACTTGGGTACAAACCAGAAAACTATATTACTTTTCTTTGTTCAAGATCAATACAAAAAGATAAGAAGTAATATATGAAATCTAGAGTATCAAACTCATGATACTAAATACTTGTCGCCTTGATGAAAAGATTTTCTCCGTTGGCTACGCAACTTCGAAGAACTTCTTGATTTCGAACAGTGGCTCCAAGTAGCTATCTTGCTTGTGTTCTTCCTTGATACTTTGCGTCGCTCGTTCCTTACTTTTCCGTGCGTCTCTTGGTTGTGGCAAAGATTAATTTGTCTTGCGTCCTTGTGTTGTCTTAAATAGACAAGTCCTAAAGTTCTAATCTTGATAAATAAGGAAAATAAATCCTAAACAAAATTTAGGAAACTAATTAAAGTCCTAAATCTAGTTCCCTAATTATTTTGAGTTCAAGAAAGGCAAACAACTAAATAAGGAATTATTTCCAAGAATAAAATCCTCAACATCATGCTTGATCGAGTGGATTGAGGGAATATCGTGTAATCAAATTTTTTATTTTGTTGAGTAATAACTTCTCACCAGTTCATGATCATAACTGATTAGGTTTAAATAATTTGTGTTGGAGAAAACTAGTTGGATTCTTCTTCTTATAATTATCACTATCTCCGTTTGGTGTTATAATTATTTCACGTAAATTAAGAAAGATGATTAATATTATAATTATAGGTATGAAATAACCATAATATGATTTTGCTTAAAATACTCACAAGTATGAAATAATAAAGGTAGGGATAAAAGCAGGATTGGGAAAATAAAAAATAATAATGATTATCTATTGAAAATATAAATACAAATAGAACGCGATAAATATTTTCCAAATTTCGACGGATAGAAACTTTTTAGTTTCCTTCTCTTTTATTTCTTTCTATCCGCTAATTCATATATTATTTATCCTTCATTTTACTTTCTTTTTATTTTCTTTTCATTAATTAAGTTTAAAAATAATAATATATAATTAAAATATCACCATTCTCTCTTTCTTTTTATTTTCTCTTTCTCGTTATTTACCTTAAGAAACAACAATATAAACAGGACGCGGAGTATTATTTATTCACTCAGTAGGAAAAAAGAAAGTTTGTTAATAAAAGAAATTAAATAATAAAGTAGCCAACGGTTTCAATTTTGCTGAAGTAAAATCTTTTTATGTTTTTCTTTTGGGAAAATTGTAGGGTCAAATTGGGTAAAAGACAATATAGCCCCACTACTGTTGGAACTAAAAAAGCATAACTAATAATTATCTCCAAATGTAGAGAGTAAGGATATTCCTGTAGCCCAATAAGAAAAAAGAAAAGGATAATCAAAAGATTTTTAGTATTAGCGGGAAAATTATTAACCACCATTTAATTAATTTATGATGTAACTAGATCAAGCCTACGTATAAAAAAATTATACGCTGACTGGCACAAAGAGTGCCAAATTTCAATGCTGATACAAAACTTATGCTATATCCTAAAAGGTTGCAATTTTTAAATTTTGATTAGCTTTTGATGAATATCAAATGCTATTTGCCAAATATTTAGGACTTCTAATTTTATTTCTTCGGAAGCACCTGCTCAAAATTGTCCAAATAATTATTGTATCAAAGTAAATCGGCAAAAAATCGAACACACGCTCATGATTATATGACAAGATAGGAAGTTTCTTAACGGCTAGGATTTTGAATACTGAATTCGAGATTCGTAATATTGAATACTTGTTTGTTCTAAAACTTAAAAACTAAATACTCAACAATAATATCGTACGATTAAATAATGAAATTCTACTTAATATAATATTATAATATGATTTGATATCAAACACAATAAAATAATATATTACTATCAACTTTTCAGTAAAAAATAAAGGATTTCGAATCCTATAACAATCAAGAAATCTTGCTATTCATCGAATTTTAAATACTCTAAGATTTATAATACCAAAATTTAATATTCCAACAAATATCAGTCCAAACAGGCCCTAACAAAGTCTAGATCACATGCTAAGTTGAGGTTAAGAATGTTTGGTAAAATTTTCTTATTCACTAGGTCTAAAACTCATGAATGAATGCTAGTACGGTTCAACCGTCTTAGCCGTAAGATGCTGGAGCTAAAAAAATCCATAAGTCTTGAGGGCTTGAAAAAAAGGCCCAATTAATTTCGGAAATTCTAGAGACTGCAATGAGAATTTAAATTACGAGAATTCAAATAAAAAATATTAAAAGAACGAGGAATTAGACGAAAAGTATTTTAAAATTATGAACAATGATCATGAATTCACCCAATCGCTAGGGACAGCAATAGCTGGTACGGCACGATAGCATGGCACGATAAGAAACACGATTACAGAGACAAATACACGATAAGTCACGACATGATACGAAATGACATGAAATAAGACACGAAAAGCACGAAATCCTAAACTAAGTTAGATTTATACTTATTTTTACATTTATAATCAAATAAGATAGAAAATCAAAAAATACGATAGTGCGACACAAACACGGCACGGTAACACGATTTGCCACCGCTAGATTCGTAGCAAAGGTATTGTGATTGTACTAACACACGAGGATCCGTGAGATTTGGACTTATCAATTTGTAAGGGCACATGCTTCAATAATTGTAGGCCTATCACATAATTTCACAGGCCAACAATAGTGGATTTGGTCCTTATCAATCGACATTCTTGGGTATGTTGGTGCTTGGCAAACTCAAGCTTTGTTTGGTTCTAAAAGGGGAAAGAGGTAAAATAGAGGATAAATATATGATGATTAAATGAAGTGGAATTATGAGGGGCCTAACATTTGCAAACACTACCTTAATTAACTAAATTAAGTTGATAAGATGCTATTAATGGTATTGTTTGTTGTAGTAAAGGTAAGCTTGTAACAGCTAAAAACAATCAATAACTAATTAAATAATATTTTAATTTAATTAATGGGACTTCATTCATATATAGCTGAAATTGTTGATGTAGTTCGGTAGATGTTGCTTTCACAAATTTCCATCTAGTGCAATTTCGACCAGAAAGACAAACAAATAAAAATAAAAAATAGTAATAAATAGCTAGCAATAATACAAGAAAAGCTAAATTTAGCTAAGGAAACTAACCCTTTATTTTATCAGGGTTTTATCTTACACGGTTTTGTCAGATCTAAATTGAGGCTTATGAGCAACGTATACGGAAGTTTGTGTGCATGCAGTGATGGGACATACCTAAGTAATCTGAAATGATGAAATTAATAATTAAACAAGATAAAACAAAATATTTGATAAAATAACACACACAATAAGCAATTTTCTACTTATTATATCCGCAACCAAATGATTTGACATTATTGGACCCCCAACCCTGCTGGCTTGATGGGCCTGGGTTGGGCTGCTTATTACTTGTGCAATCTTTTTGTTTAGATTAATATTCATTTCGCATTTCAAATTTTAAATATTATCTACATTTTACATATTTAATATTTTAAATGATATTCTTTTATTAATACATTGAGCACGTATTATTATAATTATTATTATTATTATTATAATAGATAGAAATTACTATTTTTAATAGGAATTGGGTGCCACAGTTCTCATGGTCCGAATTATTATTCTCAATCAAATATTTATCGTACAACACCAAACGTGCACATTTATCGTTATATGTTCCTAATACATTTGGCGCACATATTTTATGTGCCCAATGGAATAGTTCATAACTCTGGTATGGATGAGATCTTTTATTCGGGCTCATATTCCACAATGAGATAATATATAAATGACGATCATTAATATGAGATATGTGAAGATGATAATTTTGTCCTTAAATTAACCAAAAAAAAATTATTAATTTACATACAAAAATTTATTGCAATTAAATAATAGTAATAATTATCCAAATTAAATTTAATATATTAAAAAAATTACAACTCAAATCTTTTTTATAAATAATAATTTCTAAATAATGATTATTGTTTTGTAAAAAATACTTTAATTATTCAATATATTATAAATTTTGTTATTAATAAAAGAAATATTCAACAATAAATTGTGGAAATACCCCTTTTTGGTCATTATACACGATCAAACAACTATCACCTCTCAAATATTTACCAAACACTTTTATACAAACTGGTAATACAATCAGCTATCCGCTAACAGCTAATGCAATCAACTATACTATCAGCTGATTGCCAAACAGGGCTATAATCGAATATATTGTCAGAACCAAACATGAAACTTCATAGAACAAACCGAGATGTCAAAAATCATATTCCAACACTAAAAACTGGAAATCAGGGATAGAAATGGCAAAAATAATTTGCAAAATGAAAAATAAACCGCATAATACTATTAAAATCTTTTACACTAGGCGTTTGGTTCCATCGACCAAAACGAGGGATTAAAATTGACAGGAAAAATCAAATTTCGGAAAACAAAACATAAAAATGTTACCAAAAATAAAATTAAATTAAAAAAACACCTTAACAAGTACAATCAGTAACAAATCACTGGCCCTGAATCATTAAAACCCCAAGCAATATCAATACTCAAAGTTATAAAATGATTTAAAAAAGAAAAGAAAAAACAACCTACATAACCTTACAAATGGATTCCATGATTCCATCTCCACAAACATAATAGAAAAGGGCATTACTCAAAACTAACTACAAACAGAGTTGCCCACGACAAATGCAGGTGATCCAATCTTAAATCCGTTTGATGATATCAAACACTCGCATGGGACTTTGTGTGTTCCCAAGCACGTGGTGACCTATATTTAACCACCTCGGTCCCCGTTTCAAATAACTCCTCTGAAGTGTTGCTATCAAGGTTGAGACGTATCACCTTACCACAAGCCCATAAAACCAAGAATGAACCTTTCCCCCCAACTTGTTGAATGAGAGCTAGCATCTTAAAGCCACCGTTAACTAAAATCATGAACAAATCGATGTTTGTAGATTCAGCCACCATAGTCCTCGGATCGACTCGGTACTTGACAGACCATTCGGAGCAATCCCTCTTCATCGCATAAACACCGAACGCCACATGTCCATCATAACTTTCAACGACGTGCAAATCGCCGAGCGACTCTCCAAAATAAGCGACCCTCATTTCAAGACTACTAAACGCAGCGGGCAACGGCATCGTTCCGATTTTCTCATCGTCAACATTGAAATAAAAAAGCTCCGAATGATATTCATAGATCCAATAAATTGAGCCGTTCCAGTACACCCCATACTCAAACCTCGCATCGACGATGAAAGGTTCACCAGACACTCTCCACGCACCCGATTCGCTGGAGAACACCTCGATTTGGAAAAAGAAGAAGTGCGAGCGTACAACATAAACAACTTTGTAAAATGGAGACTTGGCTGGATCGAAAGCCAAGTTTGCTCTATAAACATCCATCGGAACACCATCATTCGTAACACCCGGTCTAGGGAGTTGAGAAAAGCATTTTGTAGTCGGATTGTATACATAGCAGCTACGTACTAAAGATGAGGACCCAGGACTACAACAAAGAAGCAACCCATTACAAGAGTGAAGAATATACGAGAAATTAGGATCGTCCCCTGGAAAATTGAGTTCACTAATTGATGGCTTGGTCGGATTTTTTGCACCTAATGGAATGTAATTGAATGAACATTTGTAGTGGTCAGGCCAGAACAAACCAACAACAGGATTAGGGCTTGGGAAGTATAGAAGGGAAAAACGAGGGCTGGTGATTAAAGATTTCCAATGTTGGGAGACGAGCTTGAAGCGCATGAGTGACTTTATGGGTAAGCATAACAAGATTTGAGACAATAGGTCATCTGTTGACCCTATAACGTCTGCTGCTGTAGCCATTCTGACTAAGTTTTGAAATATATAKATTTGGATATCCAATCAATCTTACCAAATGCGCAGTCGAAAAATACCCCCCCAAAAAAAGAATCAATTCCAAATCAAGCCATTTTTATTATTTTGTATTTTTTTTTTTTTTTTGTTAAGACGCATTGGGAGGAAACCAAAGAAAACGGATAAAATACGCTAAAAATATGAATACAGGAACAAAATTAACTTCGATTCAGGAGTATGCAACAGATTACAAGAACAAAATTGGCAACTTAACATAATAAACCCTCCCACGAAAGAAGAAAACGAAAACAATCAATTGCAAATGGGTAGGACGAGAATTACCTGATTTGCAGCTGTGAGTAAGAAAAAAACGGTAAGTAGTCTTCCAGATGAGCAGTGCCGTACAATTCCTAATCGGCGGAGGTTGGGTCCGGCCAGTCCCTAGGTCTCCATGAATTGCCTCGTGAAGGAACCTAATATGGAGCATATCTAAAAGGGCTGATGGGCCGCGGGCTGGCCCATTCAGAAAAGAAGATGATATGACCTAGTTATTTTGCCTGTTCAAGTTCAAGTATGGACTTAGGACTAGCCCGCGATTTACCAGATAAAATAAGCCCCAATTTCCTAAATATACAAATGTGGGGGTGTATACAGGGTTTATTAAATAAATAATATATTTTTTATTCAAAATTATAAAAATAGTACACTTTAAAAATTCTTTACGTTTTTGGACCGGGATGCCTTTCCCAAGGGCGTCCCGAGTATTTTCTAGACGATACATATACGTAACCGTTATAGAAAATGAACTCGGGACGCCATTCCCAAAAGCGTCCCGGGTGTAAACTGACATTCCTAACCTTTCGGGGCTGAAATGCAAAAAAAAAAAAAATTGGGGGGGCGGGACGCCTTTGGGAGTGGCGTCCCAGGCTAAATTGCAAAATACGAATATTGTAACCCTAACTCATACATACTATTTATTTATATTAAGTTATTTTTGATTATTTATATTAATTTGTAATTTATTTATAATATTTTAGGTAAAATAAATAAGCATATCATAATTATATCTAAAAATTACAAGAAATTTTATATCAAAATAAAAAATACGACAAGATCAAAATAAAACAAGAAATTTTACATCGAAAATAAAAATAAATAAATAAAATTAAGATACAACAACAACGAAGATTAAATTAAAAATTATATTAAGTTATTTTTGATTATTTAATTATTTATATTAATTTATAATTTATTTATAATATTTTAGGTAAAATAAATAAACATATCAAAATAAAATAAATAAATAAAATTAAGATACAACAACAACGAAGATTAAATTAAAAATTACAAGAAATTATATAAATTTTGATATGTTTATTTATTTTACCTAAAATATTATAAATAAATTACAAATTAATATAAATAATTAAATAATCAAAAATAACTTAATATAAATAAATAGTATGTATGGGTTAGGGTTACAATATTCGTATTTTGCAATTTAACCCGGGACGCCACTCCCAAAGGCGTCCCGCCCTCCCCCCTTTTTTTTATTTACAAACCAACCCGGGACGCCACTGGGAAGGGCGTCCCGCCCCCCCAGTATTTTTTTTTTTCATTTGAGCCCAAAAATAGAATTTTCGAGCAAAAATACCCGGGACGCCCTTGGGAAAGGCGTCCCGGCCCAAAAACGTAAAGATTTTTGAAAGTGTACTATTTCTGTAATTTTGAATAAAAAATGTATTATTTATTTAATAAACCCGTGTATACATATTAAGATTTTTAAAAGAATTTAATTAAGATATTTTAAAATTTATAAAAGTTTTGAGGTATTTAATTGAGATTTCTAATGGATTATTAAATTTTCATAAATGTCTCAAGGTATTTATTTGAAATATTTTGAATTCTTAAATTGTCATGAGATATTTAAAAAGTCAAATACTTTTAGGATTTGTAATTTGACTGGATTTTCTTAAACTTCTAAGTTAATTATACATAAAAAATTCCACTACCAAGTCCCATCTTTAAACATGAGATTTCACAAAAATTTTATAAACTCCCAATAAATAAATCAATAAAAAGAAAAAGAAAATCCATACAAATCTTACAGTGAAACAAATTTTAAAATATTTTTAAAAGTTTCAAATGAATACACCCATCATAATTTTAATATTCTATATGTTACATCTTCCAGGTAAAAGAATAAATCAAGTCAAATATTTTCAACTTTTAGTTTAAATTTACCGAAAAAGCTGGGTACGTATGAAATCGAGATTTTCGGTTCTCAACTATTCTAAAAATTATAATCATATTTAAAAAAAAAATCATCATTTTCAAGATTTTTATTTTTTATATAGTTTCGTTTCAAATCTATCACATCTTTATCTTTTAGTACTAATATTAAAAGCGGACCCTATTGCTATCAATTTTAAAATTATTTAGTACCTAAAATATATTTCAAAACTATTCATTCAAATAAAATCTAAATTTTCACACAAAAATCAATAAATCTTAATTATTATTTTTCACAAGAAATTGAAAAATGAAATGAAAAAAAACATCCATACATCACCCTCTCTCTTTTTATCGATTACTTAATTTAGTTTTTATATTATTATTACAAATAAGAATCATACCAAAAAGGAACTGGAAAAATAAAAATGAAAAATGAAAATAAGGGTTTAAAATTGATTTTTGACTTCAACTTTATATATATATTTTTAAAGTGATAACAATTTTAGAATATTGTTTGAGTCAAAAAATTCTGGTAAATTTTAATAAAAGCCATCTTATTATAAAAAAAAAATTTGAAAGAGCGGAATATAAACACAAAAAAAAAAAAAATTAAAATTCCCCTTCAACATGGGAGAATCTACATAAGGATTTTTCATACACTTTTTGGAAGGACTTTTGCCAAAGAACAATGGACGTCAAAACAAACCTTAATAATTTATTTTAATTTCAAAAGAGGGTTCCACCATCTTCGCGAAGATAGATAATTGTGTCAAATAAAACTAAAAAGGTTGGTTACTAAAAATAGGGGTACTAACTTTAAAATTGATATCAGCGACCTGAATAGTGATGAATAACCGATCTCTAAGAGCCTCCTGGCGACCTAACCGATCTTGCAAAACAACACCCTCAGCCAAGGCGGTGGACGGTCCCGGCGAAGGTCCTTTGATGCTTAAGTCAGATAATGCGATAGATATTTCGAGAGTTCAAACGTAGGATTAAAACAACTTAAAATAAAAGTGGGACGTGAACCCCCTTTATATAGACAATCGAAGTGTTCCCCAAGTTAGGGTTACCTTCTCCTACTATAATTTCATAAATACTACAACCGACTTATAATTAGGATTTGTTCTATATGCTAAGTTCTCATAAATAATAAATCTCTCGTTAAATTAACAGAATAGGTTTGGGCTTGTTATTCTTTTAATATAACTCGTCGGGACCCCACAATACCATCCATATTAGCTCATTCGGGCCTAATATTTACAAAGCCCAATACTGAGCTATCAGATAATGCCGAGCTATCAATCCATAAGAGGTCGCTACCCCATATGAGAGGCTCACCCTCATACTTCAGGTCGCTACTCTTAACAACCAGCTCGCTCACCTATTAGAAGGAATGCTTCTTCTCAGAAATGAGATCGATTACCATAAATATCAGCTTACAGCTTACATGAATATTTAGTGTCGTATCAGTGTCACTCGAACTAATTTACAAACGTTATAATTATCTAGGTTTTAGCTTAAATAGATTGCATTGCGGTATAGTTAAACACTTGCACTGGATTTAATGTGTTCCCAAACACACGTGTACGTTTTAATAAACGAGAACCTCAAAACAAAGATCTCTTCGTAAGTGTTGTAATCAAGATTGAGTCGCATCACCTTACCAAAACCCCACAAAACCAAGAATGAACCTTTCCCTTGGTCCCCAACAAGAATATTAATAGGAAGTAATCTGCTCATAATATCGGCATTTGTGAATTCAGCAGCCATAATAGTCATTAAATCAACCCGAAACTAGACTAACCATTCAGAGTAATTGTTATAGTACGGTCCAAATGATATTGATCGGCCCATGTAACTTTTCCGTCGGGCCCATCCTACCTAGCCCACCACCGCCTGGACCGCACTCTGAGTAGAACCCAACCCGCTGACCCATTACGGTCTGGTCTTGACCGTCCATTGTAAGTTCTTCAATATGGACCATTGACCCCCACATACATAAGGGTACTTTCTAACCCTAACTTTCATTCAACCCCTTTCTCCTTCTCAGTTTTTTCTCCTTCTCGATTGTGATGGGTTTCTGTTGTGATTCTGCCGTGCTCTCTCTTTTTCTGACATGTTTAAAAGAGACTCGTGTGAGATTTCATAGACATACGAAATTACGAGAATAATTTTCCTTTGTGGGCATTCGGTTTTTTGTGAGTGACAGTAAGCTTCTCGATTATACATTTAAGGGTTCTGAGGTGGTCTGTTGTGGGGTGGTGGAGGGCTGTGTGTCGTCCCATATCATCACGTCCAAGGTTTCTAGTTTGTATACGAAATAGGACTAAGAACAGATAACGGCGGAAATCTGGTTCTTGCCGTTTCCCGGAGCTGTCGATCCAATCTACCGACAACGGTAGAAATCTGGTTCTTGCCATTTCCCGACGAATCGATAAATAAGGCGGTATTGTTTCAATTCAATTGCATAACTCATTATTGATTTCTCTTTAAATTTACTGTGTTGTTCTGAATCACAGAAAAACTTAGCTGACGAAGTTGCTGCAGACGGCGTACGAGCAAAGAAGCTGCTACGGATGGAATGGGCTGACAACCGGGCCGTGGGGACTATTGCGGCAAATCGGGCTGCTGCATTCGGAGGGGGCAGGCTGAAGTTTGGAGTAGGCTTGGCTAATTACGAACAACAGTGATTGTTGTCCGGGCCATTATCAAGAGTTCGACAAATTCAAACTAGAAAGACACTTCCGTTTTTCGTGTAAACTGCGGGTACCAGACGATAGAGCGACCACAACAGTAATCTCTCTTCATCTCGTAAACATCCAACGCCACCTATCCAACATAGCTCTCGCTGATATGCAAGTGGACATGCGACTCCCCAAAATAATCGTCAAATATCCCTATACGACTAATGACACCTTTCCAAGCTTTTCTTTGTCAACATTGAAATGCAAAAGCTCTCTGCTCATGATCGATCCAATGAATGGAGTCATTCCAGTACACCCCATAGTCGAACCTGGCGTTGGCACTAAAAGGTTCACCCAACACTCTCCACACAGGCAAATCACGAGCAAAGCCTGATCTTCTGAGAAGGTGCTAAGTGCTAAAAATCTAGTAGACCGCTCAAAGGAACAACAAAGAAGCAAACCATTACAAAAGTGTTCAAACTTATATGAAATTCTAAATTGTAGTTTGGTCAGATTTTTCACATCTAAAGGAATGTATGCATATGAAGAGCCCATATTTAGAGGAAGGATCAATCCCAGGACAGGATTAGGGGGTGGATAGCATAAAAGGGAAAAACGATGGCTAGTGATTAAAGATTTCCACTGTTTGGAGACAAGCTTGAAGTGCATAAGTGATTTTACGGGTAAAACATAACAGGATTTGGATCAATAGGTCATCTACCAAGCCTATAACATCTGCTAATTTCTCTAGTGTGATGCCAATAGCCATTCTCGATGAGTTTTATTTTTTAATATAACAGCAATAATGTTTAACTTAAATTATACAGTAATTCGATTGTCCAACTCTGCACAGTCGAAAACAATAACCAAAATAACTAAAAAGGAAAAGAAGTGAATCTATTGCAAAATAGGGTTGGACGAAAAGTAAAGATGACGATACCTAGACTTTCAGAATTCGTTACCTATCACAAGTAGTTTTGAGCAAAAGTGCAAAAGTGACACTTTTAGATCCAAAAGTGACACTAATTGTGACAAAAAAATTTAGCAATACACTTTTATGTATGTTTTTTTAGTATAGTTTAAGGTATGTGACATTAATATTTAGTTTGATTGTAATATTATTGATTTATATAGAAAGATAAAATATAGGAAAAAGTGACACTAATAGTGGAAAAAGTGGCAGTGTTATATTTTAAATTAATTTTTTATTACAATATAATGTGTAAAAGTGACTGTTTTTAGTGTAAAAGTGAAAATTTTAATAAGTGACACTGTTATCTACTAAGTTAAATGTTTGATTACAATATAATATGTAGAAAGTGACACTTTTAACTGTTAAGGTGACCATATTAAAAAAGTGACAATGTGATATTTTAAGTTAAAAAGTTTGTTTACAATATAATATGCTCTAAAGGTGACATTTTTAGTTTTAAAATAACTGAAAATGTGACACTTTTAGTGTAAAATTAACAATATATATATTTTAAATTACAGTGAAAAAGTGACACACTTAAGTGCAGAAATGACAATGTTTCGTGCGAAAGTAACAATTTTCTGGAATTTCACACTATCCAAAATTATTCGACAAAGTCTTAGTATATTTTCTCAATGGCTAGTTTTTCAACCATTTTCACCATCTATGTACAAAAAGATATAACAAAAAGAAACACATGTCCAAATAACCTGACTAAATAATAATCCAAACTCATTCATATAATTATAGCAATCTGATAGTCTCAACTTTCCTCACAATACAATATATATATGCACCACTAGTGTAGACACCCGCGATTACGCGGGCATTGTTAAGAAAATCATATAAATATAATTAAATATGAGTATACCAGACAATTAAAGTATAAAATCTTGCATTTAATAAGATTAAATTAAATAAATTATATTAAATAATTGACGAATGAAGATCATCTATTGCGTGAATTATGCACTTTGTCGCATGGATACCATATCAACAACAAGTCATATTCGAAAAAAAAAAAATTGTTCGAAATGGTAAACTTGTTCGAAATGGTAAACTTTGTCGCGTGAAATATGCACTTTGTCGCACAATGAATGTAGTGTTTTTTTTTTTAAGTAAATGAATTCCTAATGCTTTGTCCGATCTTGATAAAAATAGGTTGACTTACAACAATTCGAGAGTCCACTCAAAACCAACCATAAATAACAATGTCCCAAATATAATTAAATTTGTAGAAATAGGCAGCGTAGCTGGTTGACAAAATGACAACAACAGAAAACTTAAACCATAATTAAAGGAATTTTCTTCTTCTACTCTCTCCTGAACGCTTTCACTTTTTGGCTTTCTTGGATCACCTGTAAATCCCACAAACTTTCAGTCAAGATTTATGCTTTTTGTGTTATTAAATTAGCAAAGAAAAAAATCGCAAGATCAATTACCCTGTAGCTTGAGCCGCAGGTGTAGCTGCTGCTGCTGCAGGCGGTGCTTTCTCTCTCGGGCCCTGTGTAATCAAGAATAGTCAAGAGTGCAAATAATAATCGAGCATCTCAGATAATTACAAAACTACCCCTATAACATTCCCTGATTATAAAAAAACAAATTATCTTTTAAAACTGAGGGTAGTTTTTGTAATCATCCCTTAAATATTCAGTCCCAAATCAAAAATCTTAAGTACTACTGTCATCACTGATCATCAACTTCACACTACCATATATAAATCATAAACAACAAATCCCACCTTAAAATCCCACAAATGTTTTATCGAAATTAACACTTCTCAAATCTAACTAAAAGATTAGTTGCAGAATGTTTTTTACCTGAGCCAATCGTTCCTCTCTTCTAGCAAACTTTATTTCTCTGCTCGCCTTGTTCTTAGCACGCTTGGCTTCAAACTGATCAAAAAGTGTCTTCTCTCTAGCCTTTTCGACCTTGGACTTGTGGATACTCTCCATGAGCACCCTCTTGTTCTTTAACACATTACCCTTCACCTTCATGTACTTGTTAGAATAGGGTGACCAACAAGCCAACTTGTGGCTGTGGTCTGACCTTTTTTTCTTATAATACAATCGTTTTTATTCGTAATAATATCTTTCATACTTATTGGCATTCCATATCTTTTATCCCTTACTAGTTGCATAGGTATGGTCCTGATGAAATTACTCTATTACGGTGGATTGGTCTAGCAGAACCGTGAGATAATCCAGCACGTAATGTAACTCGTCGAACTTGTTCCTAGTCATAGGGTTACGCCATAATGAGGATACAGGCCTTTCCCGTTAAGACTAGTACTTAGTGTATGTGGATAGAACAATGTGTTGTTCGAATCACAATGTGTTGTGAACCCACGGCTAGCTTACACCGATGAGTTCACTGAACTCCCTCACCTAGAAATCTCTAAGTGGTTCCCACTCATCGAGTAGATGATTTCTATGGTATAGCGTACAACATTAATCCTTAAGACCCAGACCTCATCGTGACTTCACTAAAGGACAGGCTATGTTGTGACCTGTCTCTGTGTCTCCTTGGAGGCCAATCAAAAGGGGCAACGTTCGCATAGTCGGGAATCTAGTGGGAAGTCTGTGCATGGTAGTAGGGGATTCGGACGCATGATAAGTCATGGATGTCCTGTGTGTTCTGATGGTTGATGAACCATTGAGGGTCACACCACGTGTTTCCTGATTATTGAAAACGATAGCTAGAAATTAATTGTTAATTTTAGCAAAGTTAGATGTCAATATGATTGAATCTAAGGTTCGTAATTGTGATTATGAATTGAGAAAAATACGAGAAAATTATTCTGGACGCGAAAATATAATTTTTATATATTTCGGAATTATCGTTTGTGATAAATGATTTAATTCCAATGGGGTTTTTAATTTAATATTGGGTCGACCCAATAAGCCATTAAAGTTGTTGGGCCGGTTTGTTTATTTAATTAAAAGACTTGGACTTGTTTTTAAATTGAAATTGGGCCAGCCCACAAGTTGGGCTTGTGTTTAATTTAATTAAAAGTTTGGGCTTGAGCCCTTTAAACAAATAAAAAAAATTGAAATGAAAAGGAAGAAGGGTTTTAAAAGAATACAGACGGAAAAACAATCGATCACAACACACGGTTTTTACAGAGAACACGRTTAAGGAAAAAACCCTAGCCCCCACGCCTACTCCCTCGTCCACTTCGGGCTGCCGCCACTTGCCGTCGGCCGCCGCCAAACCGAAAGGTTCGGTCTCGTTTTCTCTGTCGTTCTCAATCCCTAGACGAATCTAGTGCTCCGTCGTAGGGACATCGGGATATTCGGTGTGTGATACCGATTGTTGGAGACCCGGACGCCACGCAGCCGTCGGAACTGTTTCACCGCAGCCCGCCGCCGTTCGCTTCGCACGGTCGCTGCCAAGTTGAACCTGCCGCCGCTGCCGTCGTGAGGTTGTCACCGCTGCCGTGCCCCACGCCGCTGCTGCGCCGAAGAAAGCCTGTCGCCGTGCGTGAGCCCAGCGCCTCCGCACCCGCTGCGTTGCCTTCCCCCTGACGCCGCCAAGAGATAACGGCCGGATTACTGCCGTGCCATCTCGTATGCTCTCAGGCCGTCGCCGTTGCCAGGAGTCCGCCGCTTGTCGCCGGATTTGTCGCAGCCGGGACTCTAGCCGCGTGCTTCTTCTCCGAGTTGAGGTAATATGGCTGTCCTTTGATATATATATATGGTTGATATGATTATATATATATATATAATATGCGTATGCAGTCTGAGTTAATATATGAAATATAAATATGTATGATACTTACATAAGTATGCTGGKTTTTGTAAAGCTGTAATGTTTAAATGTGTGCTGTAAGTATTTACATATGATATATGTAATAAATGCATGCTATATTCATATATATGAAACGTGCAGGTTGTGTGTTGTATAATTTATATATATATGTTAATGCATGCTGTAAGTACATATATTAGATATATCTGTTTGTAATGTTAAGTACATGTATTATATATGTGTATTTGTAATGCAGCACGTATGTAGCATATATATATATATAAATATATTATTGCATGCTGTTTGTGTTGTTAATACAAATATTATATAAATATATATATGATATGTTTATATAATATATATTTTAAATATATGATTAATATATTATTATATATATAATTGTTATATAACATAATAATCTAACTTATGTTTTTGCCAAAAAACTTCTTGTCTTTTAAGGTTTAATTAGAACAATGGAATGAAAGTACAGCAGAGGCACCATTACATTAGTATGAGAAAACATAAGTTTTCTACTCAAACTTAATTCACTGACAAATAGATTTCAATCAGCAGAAATTAGAAGCGCACACACACACACAATAATAATAATAATAATAATAATAATAATAATAATAATAATAATAATAATAATACCCATTTATCCACCAACTCTTGAGCAAGTTTCTGATTGACTGGGATTTCCGCAAGAATCTCCGCACGCGACTTTTTCTCCTCATCAAACTTTGACAAAAATATAGCAACCTGACAAAATGTCGTGCATTCCAAAATTTAATTGATAAGAATTGATATAAAAACCAAATACATGTAAAAAAAGATTTAAATAAAAAGCTTTGCAAGAGGTTTAAATTGAACTAACTCTGACCTTGCCAAGGCCACTCTTCTTTAGTTGCTCCCTTCGATCAAAATGCTCCAAGTCAATAGGAAGCTTCAGGTACACAAACTATAATTAAGCCTCCAATCGTTGTAACTCACCGAATAAATTAAAAGGAATGTTCACCATAAATCTTTCTGTATTTAAAACAATAAAGCGTATGTTAAAATTCGGCAAGTTTTTATCGGGCAGAGGCTCGAGCAAAAAAGGGCAGAGATGAGATTTGAGAAATATATCTAAACACTTCAAATCAAAGAAAAAATATACAGCAAAAAAGGGTAGATCTGATTTGTACAAAGTCATAACCAAACCTTTTTCAATTGGGGATCTCAATTGAAAAAAACATAAGCAGGTCGAAGAAAAGAAAAAAAAAATTGAATTTTTATGGATCGAATTCAGAAATCCACATTTGAATTTGTAAAGATCGGAATGATTTTTTCTTCGATGGGAGGACAGATCGACAATATTCTCAAATCTTCAGTTTAATGTAAATCATGTAGAGTTTTGACGAAACAATCCAGATATATATACAAAATATATAATTTTATACATGGCGAGGAGAGGGTAGTCTGGATGCCACAACGCCACCCAACACAAAATTACAGAAAAGATTTGAACAAATTCATTTTTATAAACACAAAAATTCACATAAACATGAAAATAATTACAAATTCACATGTGCTTTCAGATCGAACTTGAACACAAAATAAGAAAAGTCTATATCACAAAACTTACCACAGTCCAGATTTAAGCGTCGCCGTCCAAGTAAACTAATTTCTCCTAAGTGATTATCATAAACTGCTGAATCACAGTCCAATCTCTATCAACTACCGTGCCATTTATCTCTAATAAAAACAGATTGAAGAAATACAAATCATTAAAAATAAATAAATATAAACACATCCATAATTTAATTATAAATCGCGTTGCCTTCCCCCTGACGCCGCCAAGAGATAACGGCCGGATTACTGCCGTGCCATCTCGTAATGCTCTCAGGCCGTCGCCGTTGCCGGGAAGTCCGCCGCTCGTCGCCCGAATTTGTCGCAGCGCGGACTCTAGGCCGCGTGCTTTCTTCTCCGAGTTGAGGTAATATGGCTGTCCTTTGATATATATATCATGGTTGATATGATTATATATATATATTA
>BMAC01000282.1:79669-90201 GCA_014905375.1 Phtheirospermum japonicum | reverse complement strand
TTTAGAAAATTCTCATTGATAATCAAAGAATCAAAATTTAATTTTCCTACACTACAATAAAATTCACTTCAAAAAATAAAAATAAGAAATGCCCAACATCATAATTACAATCCAAATGCATGAAAATGGTCTAGTGTTAGATCCGAAGAAATCAAATCAAACGAATATCAAATTAGTTGATTCTTCGATTTGGGGTACTGGAGTTTTATGGAGAAGAAATCAAATTTATTACATTTTAAAGGGTGATGTTTGGATGTGATTGTTTTTTCCAGAATTTCAGAAGGAGAAGAAAATTGTTTTTCAGATGAAGAAAAAAGTAGAAGCGGCCAGTGAGCAGTCCATGCGAGCAAGCGAGAGAGAAGGGTTAGAAATAAAAACCCTAGGTTTTTTAGTAAGAATACTAATGAATAAAAATTGTTATTTATATTTAGTTAAAAAAACTAAAAATGGTATTAAAATTTACGAAGCACCACACTTCGACACATCAGCTTTCGAAGCACTTAGAAGATAACATGTGTCATCCTAAACAATACTTAGTTGACACATAGGTTAGGGCGTCAGCAGCATTAACAAATAGGCGGATTTACACAAAATAAAAATGATACATGACTCTATAACAACGGCCTTACATGTCTTTCTATTGGACCAATCACAACCACCGTTGGGATCTTATTAACCTTGAATAAGCTGCTCAAAGACTCGCGATATATTTTATCACCAAATGGGATCGCAAGGCATGAAATCTTTGAGAAATACTCATCAAATGACGTTTTGTCTCTGTCGCTTGAGATGAATATGATTTCGAGTGAGTTCTCATTTTTGTTGATTTTGTAATATGCTTGTATGAACTTTGGCAGGAAAGCTTGGCATGGGGGGCACCAATAGGTCACTCTTGGTAGCAAGTTGTCATTCTTCATAATTTGGTCCATGCATTTTGACAAACAGTTGCGAGCATAATAAGACCAGTTTGGGTTTTGGGTGATGAATTTATCATTGATCGAATCCTTGAAATCGACTCCATTTAAGATGAAATACATTCATATACCTGCGTTCAATTTCATCTCAACATCTCATCACAAACATCACCCAAAAGAAAAAGAAAAAAAAGAAAAAGAAAAGAAGAGGTAATAGAATTTATTTTTTTGGAGATTTCACCTCAATATCTCAGCCATCTCTGGCTCCACCTCCACCTACGCCATCTCCACCCCAACTAATTCAAAAATTCATGAAAAAACCACTCCTAAAATATCAAACCCAATCAATTCATAATCTAAAAAATAAATAAAGAAAAATATTAGAAATAGAAAGAGAAATTAATTTATCAAGATTACTCCAATGAAAAATGGCACGACATGGTGAACTGGTCTAGATGATGAGGAGCAGTGTTGGATTCACTGTGGAGGCGCAACAAAGGTGCAAGAATTTTTGGGTGATTTTTTAGTCTAGGTTTAGATTCATGGTGGAGTGGTGTTTGAACGAAGAAGAATGAGAAATGAGAGGCTGAGTTATTCTTATTCCTTTTACATTGAATCCGGTTTGCTGGAGTGAATCCGGGTATGGGTCGGATTTGGGCTCTGTCACATGATAGAGGATCCGTGTGGCCGTCACACAGGAGACTACCCCTTAATGTATTTATTGATACAAAAGATATTGTTCTCGTCGTATAAAATAATTTTCAACTATTTCGTCTTTTTTATTATAGATATCTGACATAAGCTGATTCATATATTGCACAAAAATTATAAAATAACACTTTTAGATATTTTGTGATAAAATATGAATGTCGTATTCTCAACCCGTGTCGTAACGTACAAGTGCCCCATACCAATATAAATATTTTAAAAATTAAAATATTAATTATTAGTGATACAAAATCATAAATATCTTATGAATGTATTGAACTAATATCATTATATTTTAACATACCGTATTAGTTGTTAGACTTGGCCCAAATGTAACCAGAATTGGGTTTAAAACCATAACTGTAACCGTGGTCAACGATTCAAAAACAAAAACGATTACGGGAGTGGAACCCTAACCAACTTTAATGGTTTCAGTTACAATTCCAGGTTTTAGAAAATCGTAAAATTGGAGGTTTGCGAAACTAGATTGGAACCGTCGGTTAAACCGACAGTTCCTTTAGTTTTTAGTGTTATATATACATATATACATATATATATATATATATATATATATATATAAAATTTATAAATAATATAATATATTATATAGATTTATATATATAATTAAATATATTATCTAAGAATTAAATAATGTCAAAATAATATAAAAATAATAATAAATAAAAATAGATGATTTCGGTTAAAACCAGACCGGAACAATGGAGGAATTAGAACTTCACTGTAACCAGAACCGTAAGACTACGGTTCCCTATTTTTTAGAACCAAAGAACCGACTGAAGTCGTGTCCAAGCCTATTGGTTGTTCACTATAAACGTGGACAGGTGTTGTATCGTGCACAACTTGAAGTGTCTCTTGCCAAATGAAATTTATTTATATTATAACATTTCTAATATATTTTTATTATTAGATATATTAAGTAATTAATTATTCATAATTATATGTTTTATCTAACTTGCTTTATTGTTATTCTATACTCTTATTTAGTTTTTAATTTTCAAGTTTATTATATAATTAAATAGATTTAAACCATAGTTTATTATATATTTCTTATAATTTAGTTTTGAGAGATATTTAGTATTATATTATAATATTTTATATTATAGTTTTATTTTTAATTTATTAAACAGTTGTTTGAAAATTTATTAAGGAAAAGATGACAGGGTAGTTTTGATTTATATAGGGGTAAGAGTAATTGTGAGAAGAAAAATACTACGATAATATTTTGTTGAAAAATATTAGCACAACTTGGCACGTCGCGGTTTGATTCTTGGATGGCAGTAACTTATGGAGTTTATTGACAACTCAACTGATTGTACACGTTATCTACGAACCTAGGTTTGGTTGAGACTCTTTCACTAGTATGTATGGGGGAATATTCATTAGAGGAAATGATTGGAAATGACCACTTTTTGATATAAGAAAATTATTTTATACCATAAGTAAACATGTTTCTACCCATTTTGAAGTGAAAAAAAAAAAGTCTAAATGTCAAGTTTGAAATGTTCTTAGTTGAGTGAAATCAAACCAAATAAAAGACATCGAAACAAATCTCAAACCCTTACACACAAAATCCTCTTCTCAAAACTATCATCTTTTTCACCAGAAAGATTATTAGTTCACTCATCCTCTACGGTAATAAGTGTTTTTTTATTACAAGTGACAAACAAATATTTTGTCATTTCAATATTTTATCCTTTAACCTTGATTTTTCTTTTTTTCGCAATTGAGTATGACTATTAAATTCATACTAACTATTAAACATGGATTTTGAACTTGTAGTATGAAATTTATCATCTGAAAAACGACATCCAGTATGGAATTTATCGGTTGAGTTTTTGTAATTACAAATGTTGTGGGGTAGTATGATATTTCGTAATACTGGTATGAATTGAATTTTGCAAAAGAAAATAATGAGTTTTAAAGAAATAATATTTTAGAAAATCCTAGAGATAGTATAACATTCGATGAAGTAGTATAAAAATTCGATAAATTAGTATGAAATTCGGAATTGCATGTTGTGGTATGAAAATTAGTGATGAAGTATGAAATTCGATAATATGGTATGCAAGTTTGTTTGCCACATGAATAATATGCGTATGCAGTCTGAGTTAATATATGAAATATAAATATGTATGATACTTACATAAGTATGCTGGTTTTTGTAAAGCTGTAATGTTTAAATGTGTGCTGTAAGTATTTACATATGATATATGTAATAAATGCATGCTATATTCATATATATGAAACGTGCAGGTTGTGTGTTGTATAATTTATATATATATGTTAATGCATGCTGTAAGTACATATATTAGATATATCTGTTTGTAATGTTAAGTACATGTATTATATATGTGTATTTGTAATGCAGCACGTATGTAGCAATATATATATATATAAATATATTATTGCATGCTGTTTGTGTTGTTAATACAAATATTATATAAATATATATATGATATGTTTATATAATATATATTTTAAATATATGATTAATATATTATTATATATATAATTGTTATATATATGTGATTAATAGAAACCGACATGCTTGTTCGATTTTGAGAAAATCAAATTGTTTCTATTTATTAAAAGCAATTAAAACATTGTTTGAATTAATTGATTATAAAATTGTGCCGTCGTCAATTGAATTCGATTCAATTATTTAAAATTTTTGTTTTCCGCTGCGCGACGGTACCACCAAATCCCAATACATATCATGGTAAATATGCTTGTCAACTTTCTTCGACTCCCGGTACTTTCGGAACAAACACCTCAACATACGCATTCTCCTCATCCAGAGCACCTTTGTTGGCAACCTAGCCTCTCTGGTACTCTTTCGCTTACCATATTCAGAGTGGCGTCCCTTTCTTTTGGCTTCCTTCATCTTTCGAGCTCAGGATCTAGAGTGGATTTTAGTTGGTTTCCTAATGATAAAACCATCCTTGACCAGCTTCCTTATATTTTGTCGAGAATATAGCCATTGAGATCTCGCTGACTTCATTGGGGTCGAGCCATACTTTGCCTTTGCTGAACAATAACTAACAAAATGCTGAATAATAAACACATCCAACTCAAAAATGGTCAAAAAGTACAGAAGAGCATAGTGAAAAGCTATACACGCTGAAATAATCCTTTATAAGAGCAAGCAATTATTTTGCATATAGTTTACACAAAATACTGTCCAGGCTAACTTACATGCGACTACTTATTAGCTCAGCATTCAGAAAAGGTTTTCGTTCTCTAATTATAGAGACATGCATGTTTCGTGAAATAGATTCTCTGGGCCCACGTTTTGCTTCATCGCTCGTCCCGATTGATGTTGTTCACATGTCAGGGTTGCTACTACATGAAACGAACACGATCCATAAAAAACCCTCCAGTTTAAAGGAGGAGAATCTCCACAGTGGACAATGGTTGACGATGAGTCGGTGACAATCTCGCCTCTCCGTCTGACTATACTCCCAACGCCTCTCAATACGCAGGCCTCCATGACGAAATCGTATAAACGATCCGTCCCTTCCACCCCTGCAAAAACCAACGACCATCCTCGTATATAACATAAATTTATTAAATAAAAATATGTATACATCCGAAAAATGGATAAGTAATTGAAAATTATAGATTTTTTATATCGACTATGAAGATCATCATAAAAGAAGAAATCGAGGTTTTAGAAAATTCTCATTGATAATCAAAGAATCAAAATTTAATTTTCCTACACTACAATAAAATTCACTTCAAAAAATAAAAATAAGAAATGCCCAACATCATAATTACAATCCAAATGCATGAAAATGGTCTAGTGTTAGATCCGAAGAAATCAAATCAAACGAATATCAAATTAGTTGATATTAGTTGATTCTTCGATTTGGGGTACTGGAGTTTATGGAGAAGAAATCAAATTTATTACGTTTTAAAGGGTGATGTTTGGATATGATTGTTTTTTCCAGAATTTCAGAAGGAGAAGAAAATTGTTTTTCAGATGAAAAGAAAAAGTAGAAGCGGCCAGCGAGCAGTCATGCGAGCAAGCGAGAGAGAAGGGTTAGAAATAAAAACCCTAGGTTTTTTTTAGTAAGAATACTAATGAACAAAAGTTGTTATTTATACCTAGTTAAAAAAACTAAAAATGGTATTAAAATTTACGAAGCACCACACTTCGACACATCAACTTTCGAAGCACTTAGAAGATAACATGTGTCATCCTAAGCAATACCTAGTTGACACATAGGTTAGGGCGTCAGCAGCATTAACAAATAGGCGGATTTACACAAAATAAAAATGATACATGACTCTATAACAACGGCCTTACATGTCTTTCTATTTGGACCAATCACAACCACCGTTGGGATCTTATTAACCTTGAATAAGCTGCTCAAAGACTCGCGATATATTTTATCACCAAATGGGATCGCAAGGCATGAAATCTTTGAGAAATACTCATCAAATGACGTTTTGTCTCTGTCGCTTGAGATGAATATGATTTCGAGTGAGTTCTCATTTTTGTTGATTTTGTAATATGCTTGTATGAACTTTGGCAGGAAAGCTTGGCATGGGGGCACCAATAGGTCACTCTTGGTAGCAAGTTGTCATTCTTCATAATTTGGTCCATGCATTTTGACAAACAGTTGCGAGCATAATAAGACCAGTTTGGGTTTTGGGTGATGAATTTATCATTGATCGAATCCTTGAAATCGACTCCATTTAAGATGAAATACATTCATATACCTGCGTTCAATTTCATCTCAACATCTCATCACAAACATCACCCAAAAGAAAAAAGAAAAAAAAAGAAAAAGAAAAGAAGAGGTAATAGAATTTATTTTTTTGGAGATTTCACCTCAATATCTCAGCCATCTCTGGCTCCACCTCCACCTACGCCATCTCCACCCCAACTAATTCAAAAATTCATGAAAAAACCACTCCTAAAATATCAAACCCAATCAATTCATAATCTAAAAAATAAAATAAAGAAAAATATTAGAAATAGAAAGAGAAATTAATTTATCAAGATTACTCCAATGAAAAATGGCACGACATGGTGAACTGGTCTAGATGATGAGGAGCAGTGTTGGATTCACTGTGGAGGCGCAACAAAGGTGCAAGAATTTTGGGTGATTTTTTAGTCTAGGTTTAGATTCATGGTGGAGTGGTGTTGAACGAAGAAGAATGAGAAATGAGAGGCTGAGTTATTCTTATTCCTTTTACATTGAATCCGGTTTGCTGGAGTGAATCCGGGTATGGGTCGGATTTGGGCTCTGTCACATGATAGAGGATCCGTGTGGCCGTCACACAGGAGACTACCCCTTAATGTATTTATTGATACAAAAGATATTGTTCTCGTCGTATAAAATAATTTTCAACTATTTCGTCTTTTTTATTATAGATATCTGACATAAGCTGATTCATATATTGCACAAAAATTATAAAATAACACTTTTAGATATTTTGTGATAAAATATGAATGTCGTATTCTCAACCCGTGTCGTAACGTACAAGTGCCCCATACCAATATAAATATTTTAAAAATTAAAATATTAATTATTAGTGATACAAAATCATAAATATCTTATGAATGTATTGAACTAATATCATTATATTTTAACATACCGTATTAGTTGTTAGACTTGGCCAAATGTAACCAGAATTGGGTTTAAAACCATAACTGTAACCGTGGTCAACGATTCAAAAACAAAAAACGATTACGGGAGTGGAACCCTAACCAACTTTAATGGTTTCAGTTACAATTCCAGGTTTTAGAAAATCGTAAAATTGGAGGTTTGCGAAACTAGATTGGAACCGTCGGTTAAACCGACAGTTCCTTTAGTTTTTAGTGTTATATATACATATATACATATATATATATATATATATATATATATATAAAATTTATAAATAATATAATATATTATATAGATTTATATATATAATTAAATAATATTATCTAAGAATTAAATAATGTCAAAATAATATAAAAATAATAATAAATAAAAATAGATGATTTCGGTTAAAACCAGACCGGAACAATGGAGGAATTAGAACTTCACTGTAACCAGAACCGTAAGACTACGGTTCCCTATTTTTTAGAACCAAGAACCGACTGAAGTCGTGTCCAAGCCTATTGGTTGTTCACTATTAAACGTGACAGGTGTTGTATCGTGCACAACTTGAAGTGTCTCTTGCCAAATGAAATTTATTTATATTATAACATTTCTAATATATTTTTATTATTAGATATATTAAGTAATTAATTATTCATAATTATATGTTTATCTAACTTGCTTTATTGTTATTCTATACTCTTATTTAGTTTTTAATTTTCAAGTTTATTATATAATTAAATAGATTTAAACCATAGTTTATTATATATTTCTTATAATTTAGTTTTGAGAGATATTTAGTATTATATTATAATATTTTATATTATAGTTTTATTTTTTAATTTATTAAACAGTTGTTTGAAATTTATTAAGGAAAAGATGACAGGGTAGTTTTGATTTATATAGGGGTAAGAGTAATTGTGAGAAGAAAAATACTACGATAATATTTTGTTGAAAAATATTAGCACAACTTGGCACGTCGCGGTTTGATTCTTGATGGCAGTAACTTATGGAGTTTATTGACAACTCAACTGATTGTACACGTTATCTACGAACCTAGGTTTGGTTGAGACTCTTTCACTAGTATGTATGGGGATATTCATTAGAGGAAATGATTGGAAATGACCACTTTTGATATAAGAAAATTATTTTATACCATAAGTAAACATGTTTTCTACCCATTTTGAAGTGAAAAAAAAAAGTCTAAAATGTCAAGTTTGAAATGTTCTTAGTTGAGTGAAATCAAACCAAATAAAAGACATCGAAACAAATCTCAAACCCTTACACACAAAATCCTCTTCTCAAAACTATCATCTTTTTCACCAGAAAGATTATTAGTTCACTCATCCTCTACGGTAATAAGTGTTTTTTTATTACAAGTGACAAACAAATATTTTGTCATTTCAATATTTATCCTTTAACCTTGATTTTCTTTTTTTCGCAATTGAGTATGACTATTAAATTCATACTAACTATTAAACATGGATTTTGAACTTGTAGTATGAAATTTATCATCTGAAAAACGACATCCAGTATGGAATTTATCGGTTGAGTTTTTGTAATTACAAATGTTGTGGGGTAGTATGATATTTCGTAATACTGGTATGAATTGAATTTTGCAAAAGAAAATAATGAGTTTAAAGAAATAATATTTAGAAAATCTAGAGATTAGTATAACATTCGATGAAGTAGTATAAAATTCGATAAATTAGTATGAAATTCGGAATTGCATGTTGTGGTATGAAAATTAGTGATGAAGTATGAAATTCGATAATATGGTATGCAAGTTTGTTTGCACATGAATATCATAGTATGAAAGGGCGGTATAGGAAGTTGAGAAATATTTTGCAGTCGAATTAAATACACAACAACTATGTACTGAAAAGGAAAGATGCTAAGAGCATCTCAGGTACAATAATGTTGAAAATAAAAAATTTGAAACATCATAAATAAATGATTGTGTGTCACATTAAATGTGAATATTTCAATACTAATGTATAATTTTAGACATTGCTCTTGACAATATCTACAATTAATTTAAATTTTATCATCCAACCATGTTATGTCTCTCTCTTTATTATTTCTAAAAATTAAAAAATAATTTGCCACATAAACATTAACATTGATATATTGAAAAATATTTTTGTATAATGTTAATTCTTTTGCCACATAAATTCAAATAACACTATTGTATTAGAGATGCTTTAAGTGTGCCAATGATCTAGACTACCACTAAGAGGAACAACAAAGAAGCAAACCATTACAAGAGGGTTCAATGTATCTTGTATGAGTTTTTAAATGGTGGCTTGATCGGAGTTTTTACATCTAAAGGAATGTATGCTTATGAAGAACTCATAAGGATCAATCCTACGAGAGGGCTAAGCCTTGGATAGTGCACTAAGAAAAAATTATAGCTAGTGATTAAAGATTTTCAATGTTTGGAGACAAGCTTGAAGCGCATCAGTGATTTTACAGATAAACATAACAATATTTGGACCAAAAGGTCCGCTACAAAAAAACAGACAAATGTTGTCGGAAAATGGTGATGGACGCAGAACTGTCAACATATGCTGATGGATTAAAAATGCTGACGGGTAAGGGCCGTCAACGATAGACCCGTAAGCGACTCGTTAGCAACCCGTTAGTATTTTTTTTGGGCAACGAGTTTGTTGGCGAGTCACTGACGGACCGATTTGCTGATGGATATATAACTGTCAGTCATATTTAAATAATAATAATGCTGACATGTCTACAGCCCGTCAGGGATATCAAAAAAATAATAATAAATAATGCTGACGGCCATTTAGGCCATCAACAAATACCCTAATTAAAACCCACCCCCAGTAAACTATGTTCTGCGTTTTTAGAAGAAAAAAATAACAGTGGCAGCGGCAGCACGGAAAAAAAAAAAAAAAAAAAATCAAATTGAACCGCCTCAAATTCTCAGTCAATTCCAAAAATTAATATTAAAATTTACAAATTTAGTACAACTTCAAAATTTACAAATCCCCTAAACATTAGAATCACAAGCTCCTGTGCTCCTTAATTTTGCTCAACTAAATGAACCATTTGTAGATTTTGACCCTCTTTTGATATTAACAATTACAAAAATGGTTGTGTATACAAGAATAGATTGCTACATACAGTTCAAAACAGCTGGAGGGTTTTCAGGGTAATACTGCTGGGGCCTTTTAATGATATTCTCTAGCGTGGGGTCCCTAAGTTGAAAATAAAGACTTTTTGCTAATCACTTCACATATTCACATGGTTGCAATTCCCAACCCCACCCACG
>BMAC01000282.1:44556-73465 GCA_014905375.1 Phtheirospermum japonicum | reverse complement strand
TCTTGGGTATTTTGTCCAGAAAGGCAAAAGGGGGAGATTGTTGAGGAATTAATTCTTGGGAATAATTCCTTATTTTGTTATTTGCCTTTCTTGGGTCCAAAATATATTAGGGAACTAGAATTAGGACTCTAGATTTGTTTCCTAGTATGTGGACAAGACTTTAATTATTCCTAGATTGTGTTTAGGATTTGATTTTAGGAATCTACCAATTTTAGGACTCTAGAACTCTTCTATTTAAGACAAGACAAAGCCAAGAGAAGAGGACACCTTCAACATTCTTACATTCACAATCTTTCGAGAAGGACACTTTTTATCGACGGGATTTTTGGAAGGAAGAAAGAGACCGAGACGCACGACGCACGGCAAAGCAAGGAAGGAAGAACACGACGTACTACTTGGAGCCAACGATCGTGATAAACAAGATCTTTGAAGTTGCGTGACCAACGGAGAAGATCTTGCCATTCCGGCAACAAGTATTTAGTATCAAGTTTCTTGATATTTAGTTTTCATATATTACTTTATTATTGTGTATTGAACGTGAATCGAAAGTAATATAGTTTACGGGTTTGTACACCCAAGTTCACAAGTATTTACTTGTGAACTGATTTTGTTTAAATCGTGTTCTCTATTTTTATTTTCCGCTGCACGTTTATATTCTGTTATCGATGTTGATAATCTGATGTTGATAACATTGATTAACAACATCGTGAAATCTGAGAATTGTGTATTGAACGTGAATCGAAAGTAATATAGTTTACGGGTTTGTACACCCAAGTTCACAAGTATTTACTTGTGAACTGATTTTGTTTAAATCGTGTTCTCTATTTTTATTTTCCGCTGCACGTTTATATTCTGTTATCGATGTTGATAATCTGATGTTGATAACATTGATTAACAACATCGTGAAATCTGAGAATTATTCTTATATCCATAGACCTTCTAATTTTACATTGTAAAAGAGAAAACAGATCGAGAACAATGCACTAATAATCTAAGAAGATGCGTTCTCCTGTCTTTTATCACTTAGGAGCCTTGTGAGATGAAAGTCATATGAACAGTTTTGAATGAAGGATTAGCAATCCGACGCTTTAGTCCACTCAGCCATATCTTCCGATTGAAAAAGATAATTACTACATTACACATAATGGAAATGTAAGGAGTCTTTGTTTCTCTTTCTTTTTTCTCTATTCTATTAGATTCTTTCTCTATTCTAATATAGATAGAGAGACATCCGCAAATAATGGACCTTTTGAATCTCATAAAATCTTTTTGTAGATTTAGATTGATGCAAAAATGATTGTTTTTTTTATAATTCGGTGATTTGAATTACTCTATTCCAGCTAAGAATCATCACGGTATATATATTAATAAATTCGAATGATTTAGTTGTTAATTTAGATGTTTAATTTTGTTTTCTTTATATTCATTTTAATTGTAATCTAGTTTTATTTTCACGTTGGATTCTTCTCTAGGTATAGAATTTTCACTTAGATATGATGATTACGTTCTAAGTATAAAGAAGTCCACTATCTAATTATGATTGCAGTCGAGTTTTGAAAGCTTTTTCTGCAGTACAAATACTACTAAATATAATATAATACAATATAATTTACTTTTTAAATATATTTTGACATCAATACAATATATAATCATATATCGTCCGGGTTTTAGATAAAAAATGAATCTTCATGATTCAAAATGACAGAATTTAGGTTCTCCAAGCCTTCGATTGGCCAAACCGACAAGGTAATTTCTAGACACTCTTATCTCCGGATGAAGAAATCCCGTAGAATTTAAATTTAGAATTTAGATGTAATAATAAAATATTTCGTGTTCTCCGGCGAGTGCACCCCGGGCTCAACAATGGTTGTATTGTAACGGTTCAAATTAGTATGATAAAGAAAACTATGGATTTCACCCATAAAAAAAATAACAGTAAATGTTAACAATGATATCTTTTTATAACTAAAATAAAATAAAAAAATCCTGCAAAGAAAAAAAAAGTGAAAAACAAAACAAAAAAGCAAAAAGTAAGAAAGATGAGGTTTTAAAGAGAGAGAGACAGGGTTCAACAACAGTCTTCTCACTCATCACTCTTTCTCTATCTCTCTCCTCACTCACACCGCCATTTTCGTACATCTCAACACACCATGGATATCCACCACTCCTCCGCACTGCCACTGCTCCTTTTTTCAGGTAAGCACTAATACAGTTACTAAAATTACTACATCTCACCTCATCCATTAAGCTTATTTTTAAAATAATAAAATAAAAATAAAATGCAGCGTCATTATTCTTCCCGGCGGCGTTCCCACTCGGCGTCAACTACGGCCAGATCGCTAACAACCTCCCCCACCCCGAGTCCGTCGTCCCCCTCGTCAAGTCCATCGGCGCCACGCGCCTCAAGCTCTACGACGCCGATCCGCGCGTCCTCAAGGCCTTCGCCAACACCGGCGTCGAGTTCATCGTCAGCCTCGGCAACGAGAACCTGGCCCGGATGCGTGACCCCAAGCAAGCCCTAGCCTGGGTCAAGTCAAACGTGCAGGCCTATTTGCCGGCGACCAGAATCACCTGCATTGCCGTCGGGAACGAGGTCCTCACCCTAAACGACACCGTTTTGTCGTCCAGCCTCCTCCCCGCCATGGAGAGCATCCACACCGCTCTCGTCTCCCTCAGCCTCGACAAGCAGGTCACGGTGACCACCGCCCACAACCTGGCCGTGCTGGAGGTCTCCTACCCGCCGTCCGCCGGCGCGTTCCGCCGGGATCTGGCGCAGAAACTGACCTGCATACTCGATTTCCACTGCAAGGTCGGCTCGCCATTCCTGATCAACGCGTATCCTTACTTCGCCTACAAGTCGAACCCTAAGCAGGTGTCGCTGGACTTCGTGCTGTTCGAGTCGGCCTCGGCGGCGACGGTGGACTCGGCGTCGGGCCTGCGCTACGAGAACATGTTCCACGCGCAGATCGACGCAGCCTACTCCGCCGTCGAGAAGCTCGGGTACAAAAACGTGCGCCTCCAGATCTCGGAGACGGGCTGGCCGTCGAAAGGGGACCCCGACGAGGCCGGGGCGACGCCGGAGAACGCCAGGAAGTACAACGGGAACCTGATGAAGCTGATGGCGGAGAAGAAGGGGACTCCAATGAGGCCGAATCTGGACTTGAACGTCTACTTCTTCGCCCTGTTCAATGAGAATCAGAAACCCGGCCCGACTTCCGAGAGGAATTTCGGGCTGTTCAAGCCCGACGGGACGCCGGTGTATAATTTAGGGCTCAATGCGACGGGGTTGGGCACTAATAACACGGCAGGCTCAGGAGGAGGTATAATAACTCCGCCGTCTGGCTCGTCGCCAGTGGGGGCCGGGACCTCTTCGGATGGCTACTTGGCCATTACAGCTGATGATGCGGTCAGTCGCTTTGCTCTTTTTTAGCAGAATTGATTTTTTAAAAATTTTATCTTTTTCCTAGCAAATAAAAAAAGGTGCTTAGGAAACTGGAGATTTTGAGAATTTACATAAACTGTAGAGATTAGGTGAAATCTTGATTACTGCTAGCACTCTGTAGCTGAAATTCACTTGTGGTTGTCGAAAAAAGGTTGTCTTGGTGAGGATAATTGGGATTAGGTATCAGAATATGAAAGTTTGAAATCTGGATATTGTTCATAGCCATTTGATTTTCATAAAAGCATGTGAAGATTACAAAGAACATTCTTCTACCATGATACTATGTGTATTACGATGTCATTTTTCTCGACTAATTGTTGATTTAGTTTTGCATTGAAACACAACGAGGGTCTGATTGGTTGTGTTGATCAGAGGAGCGGATAGTTGATTTTAATTAAATAAATGTCCGGTGAATTAGCGGATTTAAGGTTAATATATACCAACAACATACAAGCATGATTTTTTTAAAAAAATAACAATAATATAAATGTTTGATGATTTAACAACATAAAGTAGTTGACCGGGTGAATAAGCTATCAGCTCCTCCAATCAGCCTTTAATCAGTAAACCACATAAACGTTTGATGATTAATTTATATAAAGGGGTAAAAAAAAAAGGTGGTTTAGTTTCTTGGGGTAGAGAAAAGGCATCTGGACCACTATACCTCACATGCTTGCTTTAGCAGATGCCATTTTCTGCTGCTATCGTTAAATTACGTGGATTTAATAGCATGAATCGCGTCATGCATGATCATAAGATCATCGATTTCTAATGATGTTATGTTTCGAATCGCAGGAGAGGCTCCCTTTCCGAGGGGCGTTATCTATTTTGTGCCTGATGGTTACGGCCATATTAGCACTCTAAACTCGTACTTAAAGGAATTGATCGAATTACAAAAAGAAAGAATCAAATGGGAGGGCTTCAAATTCGGGAAAAGTGGGATTCCAGTTGCTTTTTTTTTCTTGTATGCAAATTTTCTCTTTGGAATCGTCATCTTGTTCTTTCTTTTACACACTTTGGAGCACGAAAAAAGAGCATCAACGAAAAAACTTTCTGAAATCTAAGATTCAAGTTACGGGCCGGGTTGGTTTCACATCCTATTTAGTGCACTATCAAGAATTTTAGGAGTTTTGTGTTGGGATATAACAAAAGAGGTGCATGCATTGCTCTTTTTCTTCTCTTTTAGGCTGGCATTGAGTCATTGCTTTGTTCCTCTATCTTCTTCGATATATGATTTGTCTGGTTGGTGAGGTTCTAAAAGCAGGAATTCTCATGTTGGTTGTAGTTAGATTAAGCTGCTAAAGGATGATGGGCCCCCACTATTATTATTGTTGTTATGTTTTCTTTACTTTTATTATTATCATTATTATTCCTTTTGAGGAATCGGGATCCTAGGATAATGTTGGGAGATATTTATTCATTCATCAATGTAATCAATCATCTTTTCTATTCTAATTATGCTCTTTCAATCATCTCATGATATTTATTTGCCTTTTGATTCCTAATTGAGATTTAAGAGCACATCCAAAAAAAAATATAAATTCCCTTGCGCCTAAAAGTAAGCCAAGAAAATACTAAAACCAGTACCATTGCAAACAAATTTTTAGTTGCTTGTCTTATCTACAAATCAAAACAAAAGTGAACTTACTGCAAAAACCCATCCCAACCATAATACATCAAACTGAACACCTCACTATGAACTGAAAATGTCACACAAGTGTAACTACACTTGTATTTCAATGAGGTCCATTACAAGGTAATACAGATTCTGACGGCTAAAACTGCATTTAGCCAACTGCAAACAGAACAAGACACGCACACTGTTGAAGAACAAACTAATTACAGACCAACTACACTAGTGATACAAACCTTAACATGATCAAAATCAAAACCATACACTACACAACAACCTATATGTACAATACTGTTACACATCTGGCGCATCAAAAAATAAACCTACTAGTACTAGCCGTTGCATCAAAACACTACACTAAGTTAGAGACGGAAAAAGCATCATGAAGGAATTTCAGCAGACAGTTGAAATCGCTAAAAAGGTACATTTGCATGCGGCAAATTAAAATTTCTGATATCTACGAGACTTCGTCTGAGCTAGCAGAGGCCTCACTCCCACCTACAGATGCTCGGCCACCCTGTATTTCTTCTTCTTCTCCTCCTCCTCCTCCTTCCTCTTCACTGGGCGAGCTATTTTCTTCGCTGGAAGTAGAAAACGACTCGCTTTCATCATCGCTGACAACTTCGGCCCTACGTCTCCGTCTGACGATCCCTCTTCCCTGCAGAGCGAGACATCTGCGTTTTCTGGCTTTGCGCTTCCCTTTAGGAAAATCTTCGTGGCGCGACTCAAAACTCTTACTACCAGAATCTTTAGCGTTTTTCACTCTGTTGTCTTCGTTGTCCTCCGACTCGATACTCACAGAGTCAGCGTCAGATTTGCGTCGCTTTCGAATTGATGTTGACTGAATATAGAATTTAATCACACCCATGTTCAGTTAACGTGGTGACACATTCAAATATAAAGGTTTTAAGGATAAAAATCGATGGATAACAAACCAACAGAACCCTTTTTTTCAAATTTGTTAGGGAAACAGTGATTTTAAACTAAATAAATAAATAAAATAAAATGTTTTTGATACATAAAAATACAGACAGTCGGCTCATTATTAATTTTAACACACTCATGAGATAGGCACTGAATAGGTAAAGGTTGCAGAAAAGTACCTTGGAACCACGATCAACTAAACGAGCCCATTCACTTCGGTTCCTCAGGCAATCAAGTACGGCTTGGGAGTGACTCGAATACGCATAACGTTCTCCATTATGCTTCCTCAGGTGAGGCCAATGCTAGGAAACAAGCACAAGAAAAAAAAATTAAAATACACCCTAGTCAATTGAAAGAGCTAAGACAAGGGAATCAAATCATTCATTCACTTAGCGAGCAAGGAAGAGCTTAAGCGACCATTAATTTATCAAGCAAACATACCGGTAGAACCGAATTACAGAGTTCTTCATAAGTAATTCGTTTGCCTTCACGCATAATCTCAGCAATCAAACCTACACAACATAGCATCTCAGCAACCAGTAGAAGGAGAGCAATTAGTAAATGAGTTTTTCCTATGTAAGAGCACAAACCAGGTAACGTGCGATTCGTTAGACGGCCAACCATTCGCGGATCATCATCAGACACAGGCCTTGATGAGGGGCGATTACATGATAAATTGTGTCCACTGGCATCAGGGGATGAGGATACAGAGCTGCCCATATTTGTTTTTTTCATAGACTGCACACTTTTAGCCCGACCTCCATCCGCTTCCCTTCTCGAAAGTGGATCCGCACCGTAACCAGAATCTCGCCTTCTGCCATTTGGCGAAGTGGGCTTTTTCTCCATTTTTTTAGCTCCATTGTCAACCTCCACAGAAGCATGCGAACCTTCACCGGAAAAATCCTTGGTCCTCCTTCTAGAAGAAGTCTAATCAATTGATTAAGATAACAGTTATCACCTCAGTATATAATAAGACAACCAAAATACCCAAAAAGATAACTCAACAGTTACACTAACCACAATGTGATCTTTTCCTCCACCACTAGATGTCCGCTTGATCAGCACGCTTGTTGCACTTGGACCTGTCAACTGAGGTAAACTGCCAGCATGGCGCATGCGTGGCACCCTAGGAACTCGTGGAGAACTGTTGAGTTCTTGATGTAGAAGTAAAGCAAGCTGCAGGTGGCATAGGATATAAGGGTAATTGTATTAAAAACTAAAAACAGAAAACAAACTTTGCGTTATTGATTTTTACCTCTTCATCACTCAAGGTTGCAGGAACATTTGCAGATGTTGGAGCCGTCACTGAAGCTACATTTCCTCTAGCTGATGGGTGAATACCTGACTGAGACAGCTTTTCGACTTTTCCAGGTTCAGCTTTATTCCGCACATTTGAATCAGTCTCAATCTGTTGTGGACTGGTACTACACTCACCCGAAACGCGATTAAATGCAACATTCGGCACCAATGGTATTTTGGAAGAAGAATGAATGGTCCCCTTAGAATCAGATGATGGTTTCTTGGAATCAGACGTATATGACAGTTCAGTTGACTCTGGAATTTTTGAAAGATGCCTCGAATATTCTTTCGCCGACTTCTTTGGCCTCCCACATTTTTCTTCATGCTCAATCTTATCAGCTGAAGCATTGTCTTTCATAAAAGCCATAGTGCTTTCAGACAATCCGTTCTGTCTACTTTCAGAAGGTTTGGAAATACTACCGCCTGAAGTTGAAGTGGATTTCACCATAGAAACTGCTTTTCGCTGGTAAGAGGCTGTTGGATGACTTCTGTCGGTGCCATTAGATTTATGCAATTCATCAGCCACTGCTGAACTATATTTAAGTGCTGAAGACTTTTTTCTTGCTCCTGTGGGACCTTCACCGGTAGGTTGCAGCTTATATTGACAGGGATCATTAGATTTATCAGTTCTAGAACTGCCAACAAGCACCTTAGGATTACTTGCTTCTGAACTTATGGCCGATGTTTCAATCACTTTTCTCTCTTCAGAGAGAACATTAACAGACGAATCGGGATATTGAGTTGTGACCTTCATAGTGTCTAACTTCGCATTATTTAGATGTAAAGGCTCAACATGATGATGTCGAAGATCGTCAGCATCTAGCTCGCCTTTCAATTTTTTATTAGGCCTTGAGTTGGCCAAATCAATGTCAGAACTTTGACAGGGTCGACTTTCTTTAGCATCTGGGCTAGCAATTTTCACATTCACAGCCATAGGAGACTTGTCATGTGAGACAGATTCTGCATTTCCAGAACCTCCTCCAGCATCCCCACAGCTCTGAAGAGCGTCTCTAGGAACCTAATTAAACCATTAAATTTCCAGATAGAGTTATCTCAAGCTGTTGAAGATACACAAAAGTAGCTATACAATGGTAGAAGTTCACCCCCCAACAGCAAAAAGTTCTGCACATAGTACTTAACTCAAAGAGATTCTTATTAACTAAATGAGATAAGTTAAACTTATGCAGGATGAAAAGAAAAGGCAGCAGATAGTACTTGACAGAAATAACTCTTTTAAATATCACATGAAATGGCTAACTGCTGGAGTTCGCCTATAAATTATGCACATGATGCAACATCAATTTCAAGGGCATAACGAAATATCTTTGTTTGGCACTATCCACTGCTGTAAGAGAAGCTACTTATCCGGTCACTTGTACAGCGACAAAATACATTTTTCAATTGAGTCAATGGTACATAACCAGAAGAAACTAGCAAATAATATTACTACGTAAAGAAAATAAAGAACAAGAACACAAGGTTCTCCTCAGGAAATATTCCTGCCCAGCTTATAGCCGCCAAAATACTTTGATCCAAAGATAACCCTAACTAATGAGAATAACCTACCTAAACACAACCCTACGGGCCAAACCCACTAATTACTTAAATAATTAAAATCCTATGGTGCCAAATAAAGTTAAACGTGGGACTGCAAATCGATGTGTAACAATTTTATCACTACCTTTATGATACTAACGCGAGGTTCATGGGTTCAAATCAATGACTAACAATATACGAAATGAATCTCTTCTATAATAGATTAAGTTTTTAACCGAGAAAGCCATGTGAATAGTTCTAGCTGTAAAAACAATCTTTACTTCTATCACCCTTAATTTAGTTTCTTCTGACTTAGAGATCTGATGCCAGGTTTAACTTTCAGAACATATCCCTTTGCCATGACTGGGAACACTAGTTACAAATTATATTTGACAAGGTGAGTTAACAAGATATACTCAACCCAAATAGGATTTAGGAATATAGTGACAAAAATAAATAACATCTACCTATGAACATATGTTAACTAACTCCATCACAAAGACACTAGGGCTTTGTTTGGTTAGCATTTGAGGGAAGTCTCTCCCTACTTTCACGTTTCCTGATGCATTTCTCTTCTAACACACATATTTTCCAAACACTTCTCCCAATAACCCTTCCCCAAAAAACTTTTCCCAATCACTAACCAAACACATCCTAGGAAATTAAGGTGCAAGAATATAACTTGGCAATGGACTCCAATAACCAACTTGGTCTCAGTCTTCACTTAGATATTTATAAATAATCTCTTAGCTTATCCTCGTCTCCTTTTGTTTTGACTTCAAAATCATACATTACAACATAGGTAGACTGACTAACAAAGCTACAAGAAGAGTAAAACTAGCCTCTGAAACTTGTGGTATTGACAAAAGCTAAAGAAACACTAGAATAACCAGCACTAGAACATCACAGTGTAGTGCAAATAAATTGGTCAGTAGCAGCTCTGTTTTGTATGAATTTGCATTAAATCGAGGTTTTATTTAAAAAAAAAAGTCATAATTTGAAGAAAATAAGTCATGTATCATGTATACACACCTCTTCTTTAACAGGCTGCCTCAAGGAACCATTGAGTTCTTTAGAGGAGTTATCGGATCGTGCAGGAACATGATATTTTTTGTTTCCTCCCTTTGACATTTCATCACTTGAAACATCATTTCTACGGGTGACCTCCGAACCCTGCTCATTTGAAGCTAAGTTGGTCGCACATTCCCCAAGACCACCTGTTTGTTGATCACGAAGAACATTTCGACCACATTGAACATTGACAGTCTTGGAGCCTCTGCCTTGAGAAGATTCCAAGTGTTTTGCATCACTTGAATATGTTGAAGCCAGTGCTACAGATGGAAAACAAAGTTTACATGTCAGCATAAACACGCTCAACCATCTATGTATTGAGAAAATTGAAAAAATGTAAGCATGGTAAGAAATTGTTAAAAAAAAAAAAAAAAGACATAATAAAAAGCAAAGTGTATATCAAATCACCTGCTTTAGAAGCACTGGCCCCCTTTTTAACATCTCTATCTTCCTCCACAGTCCTCACCTTTTTCTTTGTGTTTTGATCTTTCGACATCCGGAGTCCCTCTTTCTTGCGCTTTCCAGAGTGTAACACAATAGGATCCTTCTTTTGTTTACGAGATAACAACTCATGACATCCACTGCCTTCGACCGGGCCTTTTACACCAACAGAATCCACTACCGGAGTTGGCCCGGTATTATCATTCTCCTTCAACAAAGAAAACAAAACCCCGGCACCATTATCATCTCGATTGCCATTTTCTCCACCACTACTTGTCCTAACCAACTCTTTCTCCTTCTTCTCCTCATCACCCAAACATGGAAATTCAGAATACCTAAAATTAAACTTCTTCGGGACATAACCAGTAGCCTTCCACAACTCAGGACCGAAAACCCCCGATAACAATCCAGGTTCCCCACCAGGCACGCCTTGCACGTGAACCCTATCCTCCATGGGAATATCAGTCCAGAGCCTAAACGGCCTACGTGGTGGGGCCGCACTTGCCGAATTGGGATTATCCATCCCCAGCGTTTTTGTGGGCAGCTCAACTAAAAACTCTGCTACCTCTGTCTCCTCGCTGTCATTCCCAACTCCGCTGCCGCCACTGTTCTTGCTCTTGCACTTGTCACAAGCAAAAGATTTCTCACTCTTGACATAGCGTGAGCAGCGCGTGTGCACCCACACCCCGCACTCGTCGCAATCCACCATCTCCTCGCCGTCATCGTAATTGACCCCGCAAATGCAGTCCACCGTCCATGACCCGTTAACCCAGTCGTCGTGGTGGGGTTCCGAGACCGGAAGCCGATGCGACCGGCTTTTCATTGCTTCTTTAAACCTCTAATGCCTAATATTTATTTCAATCAAACCCTAATTTTTACAAGTATTGCCCTCTATAATCTGGTGAATTTCTTCCATGGAGTTTTCATGAAAAGCACGAATTGAACCTAGAATCAGATGACGAACGCGATGCGTACCTTTTGAAGGGATAATTGAAGCAGAAAAAAATGGTTGAATTTGCTGATTCCAGTGGTTTGCTTGAGAGGATGAGCGGAACCCAGAGCGGTAGCGAAATTGGGTTTGGGAATGAAGTGGCGCCCGTGACGATAATTGTTGTGGGTAGCTTTAGCGTGGCACCAAAATATCATGACCCGACATTGGAGTCTTCGGAGCATCCAAATAACCGAAAACTGTCGGGTTAACCAAGGTTTGTTGTCGGGTTTGTTCTCTCTCTCTCTCTTTTATTTTCTCCTTCTTCTGATGATAGCAAAATTGAATTTATTTTTCAACTCACGTACTTCCTCCAATTTTTTATTAAATGTCTTTTTAAAATTTATGTTTAGAATTAAGAAATATGTGAATTTGACTGATACATTTTTAATTAATTAATAATATTCCTAGTTAAACTGTCTTACCTCTTTACTAATAATTATCTTATTACCATAAATTTATTTTGTTTCTTTAAATGAGTAGGGATAAAGTTGGAAAAAATAGGTAAAAAATTCTAAAACAAAAATTAATTTGAAATAAATTTGAACTTCTAAAACGACACTTAATATGAACCAGATGAAGTATATTTTATTTATACTTTCAAATGCCACTCTCCCTCTCTTTATTTTGTCTCTACCCTTAAGAAGTATTGTTGTCGTTTGTCCTTGTTTATTCGTCTTCTCAAAGTGGTAGGACGATATATGTGACTTATTGCTTAGTTTAAAGTGGTAGGATGATATAAGTGATTTTTTACTTAGTTTTTATCCGCTTTCTTGATTCTCATTCGGCATCCCTCTGTTGGAAGTTCAAACTCACTTTGTGATAGTTTCTCGAAATTTGAGTACGTTTTTGTCCAACATTTGTAATTCGTTAATTTACTTGATCTTTAGGTAAGTATTAAGAATATATTCATGTGTTATATCGACATGGATTTTATAGGTTTCTACTATTAGTTGCGAGGTTCATTTGTGGGATGAAATTGACTGAATACTAAATAATACTCCCTCCATTTTAAAATAAGTGTCGTTTTAAAGACTTGATTTTATTTTAAATTAATTATCATTTTATAATTTTTCGCCACTTTATTCCAGTTTTATCCCCACTTATTTTAGGAAATACAAACAACTTTATGGTAATAGAATAACTAAAGGGAAAGAATGAAAGTAATTAAATGTGTACTCCCTCCGGTTCATATTAAGTGTCGTTTTAGAAATTAAATCTTGTTTCAAATTAATTATCGTTTTGGAGTTTTTTTTACCAACTTTTCCAACTTTATCCCTACTCATTTAAAGAAATAAAATAAATTTATGGTAATAAGATAATTATTAGTAAAAGATAAGAGAGTTTAATTAGAAATATTATTAATTGATTAAGGGTGTATTAGTTAAATTTACATGTTCCTTAATTCTACACATAAATTCTAAAATGACATTTAATAAAAAAAACGGAGGGAGTATATTATTAATTGATTGAGAATGTATTGGTCAAATATTATGTTTTTTAATTTTGAACAAAAACTCTAAAACGACACTTATTAAGAAACGGATGGAGTAGTCAATCATGAATTATCCCATTTCACCTATATTTTAAACAAAAATATCCCTATCATACGTGCCTGCTTAGGCATCTTCGTGCTAACATGTAATTTTCTGATGATTCGAATGCTTACTCGGCAAATTTTGTCAGTTTAGAGACTTACTAAATATAAGAATTGTAATATATATACCCAAATTTCCTTTATCATATTACCTTTTATTATTTTTTGCCTAACTTGAACTTTTCATTTTTTTATATTTGCCTAATTTAGTTCCTTTATTATATTTTATCTAATTCAATATATTCCTTCATTCCTCTAATATAAATTTATAAGAAGTCATATATAATTAGAAGAAGAAAAAATCTAAATTACTTATCTTAATTAAAAGACGAATTACTTATAAGGTAGTGTTAATTAAAAAAACTTAATTTGTTATTAATAATCTAAATAAGTTGTATTAAGGAAAAAGTTAAAGTATTTGTATTCTTATGAATTAAAATATACAATACAATTAAATTACGGGTTACATGCAATAATCTAGGTATGTAACTAATGTTATTAATGAATTTGATTTAAATATAAATATATAAAATTATATAATAATAATTAATGAATGCTAATTAGACACCCGTACAATACAATACGGGTTGAGCATTTGACATCTTTTGAATTTCTCTAAGTATGTAACTATGGATTATTGTAGAATTTAAATTAAATATTAAAATATAAGAATATTAATAATAATTAAGTAATAGAAATTATACACGATTTCAGCGTGAAATAAGTTTTTAATTTATTTAAGTATGTAAATATAAAATTATTAATGAATTTAATTTAAATATTTAAATATAAATTTATTTAACAAAAAAAAAATAATAGTAATAAATAGTAGCCATTTGTACAAGACGCGAGCTGAGAATACGATATCTTTTTTTTTTTTTTCTGATTTAAAAACTCTATAATGATCATAACTATTTTTATATTTTTCTGTTGATAAATTTCATATAACACACGGGTATTAAACTAGTACTTCTTATGTACATTAAACTAAATTCATTAATAATATTAGTTGACAGCTTATGTTTTTAAGAAGTTTATATAAATATATAGTTAACACGTTTATGTAAATTATGAGTAATTACGATATACATTTAGTAGTATCTTCATATATTCTTACAAGTATTTATTGTATATAACTATATTTTTGGTTGGTTTTCCATATTTAATAAAAAGATAATTATAAATATGAACACCCTTCCTCTTATTTCCCATGGTGATCTCATCATAACTAGTGTTTTTAAAAACGGATCGAGCATTGAACCAAATTAATAATTAGGTCATCGGGTTCCATTCTTGAGAATTCGATAAATATATCTTGAAATTTGAATATATTTCTTTTAAAAATATTTTTAAGTTTTCAATAACATAAGAAATACTGTAATTAGATAGATTTCATCATACTTAAATTCAGCACATGATACAACCATTAACCCACACCACACATCAAGTAAAGCAACACTAATATCCATAGCCTGACCTTTGGAGGCCCATGGTAAAAAAAAAAAAAAAAAGAGGGTACAAGTACACTCCATCAAATCCACCACTGTTATTAAATGTGTTAACTATTATTGCTGATGTGTCAGATGGAGAGCATTCCGAGGAATATGTGGCTGGATGTGGTGTCTCCAGAGCTGAGGTGTCGTGTTGTGGTTAATAGGGGTCTATTTTGGGACGAGACCAGAATTTTGAAAGAGTATTAAAAAAAAAAAAAGATCTATTTTTTTTTTCTCTCCATTATTGATCGTCTGTTTCTTGTTCACCTCACCCAATGTCACGCACCTCTAAATTTGTTCATTCCGGTTTCTTGGTTTTAGAAAAATTCTCGTATTTGTTCTTCTATTCAAAGTAACTATTAGATATGATAATCCCTAATTTTCTAAAAGTTATGTTGATTAATTTTAAAACTTTGCTGGTAAGAATTATATATTGGTTTGTTCATTCAATAGGTTCTCCATCGACTGTCGGTTTTTTTTACAAATTAGATCTGGAAAATATATATCTGAATATTCTTCGATTTTTTTTTAATTCTTTTTTTTTTTAATTTGATTCAGTTTATATTTTGTATCTTGTAGTTGATCCCTCTATTCGAATGATTAACAAGTCTTAAATTCTGTTCGTAAATTTTAGATATGGGTTTCTCGAATTTTAAAATTCTTCAATTTATTTATTTTTATCAATCTAACAGTTTATATTTTCCAGATCTTGCAGTTCATCCCTCCATTGGATGATTAACAATACTAAGATTTTGTGCATAAATTTCAGATCTGAAATTCTTTGAATATTTTTAATCTTTGATTTTATTTTTAATTTATTTGAATCGATCAGTCGATTTCAGATCTGTATTTGAAATTTGCTAAATCGTTGATTTTTTTTTATTTATTATTTTTCGAAGAATTAATCATTAACAATACTTTCCATGTAATTATTTTGCGATGGAGATGTAATGATCTGGATTTCTTCAATTTTGAAAATTCTTCGATTTATTTATTTTTATCAATCTAACAGTTTATATTTTCCAGATCTTGCAGTTCATCCCTCCATTGGGATGATTGACAATACTAAGATTTTGTGCATAAATTTCAGATCTGAAATTCTTCGAATATTTTTAATCGTCGACTTTAATTTTAATTTCTTTGAATCCAACAGTAAATTTCAGATCTGTATTTGAAATTTGATAAATAATTAATTTTTTTTTTGATTCTGTAATGATTAACAATACTTTCCATGTAGTTGTTTTGCGACGGAGATATTTTGAATTATTTATGTACAGACGGGAATATTATGATTGCGTACGTGAATTTCAAATCTGAAATTCTTCGATTTATGAAATTCTTCGAATTTTTTAGATTCAAAACAATTATTCGATTCCGGTCTTAAATTTCATATCTGTATCTGAAATTTGATAAATTCTTCTATTTTTATTTTTTTGAATCTCGAATTCAGTAATGATGTTTTGATATATTTTGTACAGATGGGAATATGTTTTGCCTAAATTTAAGCATATACTGTAATATACTTCATTTTTTGTTACAGAACAATTTTGTTAATCAAATAATCTCCATTGTTTTACGCCTTGCAGTTGATTCCTCCATTGGTTGCACGTTTAATGATTGAGAGTGGTGCTACTATGTATACGTTGAGAAATGCACGCGGGAGTATTTTGAATGTTGAACTCCTGATTAATCATTCAAAGGTGCTTTTAATTTATTTTTATTTATTTATTACTGTTTCTGCATAATAGTTATTGATCTGAATTAGAAGCTCATTAATCAAATATTTCTGCTATAGGTTTCTTTTAAATCTAGTTGGAGCAAATTTGTATATGATAATAACATTGGTTTCTGATGGTTATTGTTTTTTCGAAATATTGAAAATCATTTTCTTGATGTTATAATCATTGATCTTTCACTTACTGGGAAATTTATAATATGCGGAATGAATTATGATAATATGGACATTGATGGTGACTTTTTTCGTGTTAAATTGACCCGAACAAATATTGAATGTGGACGAATTGTGAGTATTTACTATCAATACCTTTTTCCAATTTATTTATATTTTTATGCAAACAGTTTATTCATCACATGATATTCAATTTGTTAGATTATTCAAAGGAATTTCCGGCGAACTACGATTCTTGGTTCAGATCGACAGATTGAGAATCGGGCATTCATAAGAAACGATCTTCATCAATGGATTGTTAATGTTAAGTTGGAAGGTGATCGTGTCTACCTTCAAAATGATTGTAGAGAGTTTATCTCTTTTTTGCATCTTCAGCAGGATTGTGAAGTCAAATTCAGGCTTCTTCAAGTACCGGGAATGATGTTTCATCTTATTTTGCTTTAGAGATAATTTATCAATGTAATTATATCAAACATGTAAAACTTAGAGTAGTACCAGGAATGGTGTTTCATTTTTGTCATATTTTTTCATTTTAAGTATACTATTTAATCATGGATTATTGGATTGTTCAATGTTTGTAAAAATTCAGCTTATCAATGCCCATTACACAATAGCATCACGAAAATGATCAATTAATCAAAAATTATACAATTAGTATAGTTCATACACATTAAAAAAATCAATCGTATTTTATGATGTTATTATTTGTGTTGTATTAATTGAATATTCCATGTATTCAAATATTCACAATCTTAAAATAAAATATTTATGGACAGTAATTGAAAGAGATCCCGGTACATATGCGATATACTAAGTCGGATAATTCTTATAAAGGCATGTCATTAATACAATGGATATTTCACCGGTTAATCAGTCTAACAATCATATTTTGCTATAAATGGACAGTAACTGGATAAATCCGAGTGATGATTTTATTTATTATATTAATAGAATTTTTTTTAAAGTCAACTAATTAAAAAGGTATCAATATCCCTATTTAATCAGTTGTTATATAGAAATTTCCACAATTTTGTCCCTGAATTTATTAAATTACACCGTGTCTTATATACAACAGTATATGTTAAAAATGGATTACTTTATTTTTATTAGTTGAGTTATATCTTGCAAAGAGCATATGCATGGGAACAAAATCGTTCATAAAATAAAATATGGTAAAAAAAAATATTGACAACATAATGAGTTGTCAATTCCATATAAATTATTTATTAAGATTTGGTATAAGATCGATCACAATAATCTTATTTTATAATATATAATATATATTTACAACTATCATTTGATTATAAATAATTGCTTATTCATAATCCATCACTATATTTATTCCACATCTTTCAATTTTGATTTCTTCTCCATGGATCAACAATCAAGTGATGCGATCAATACACGGATCTGTGTAGCGTATTCCGACGAACATATGTTGGTATGTTTAAAAATTCTCATATTTCGAATATAATTATTCGTTTATTGAATTCTTGAAAAAATTTAAACTTTTTTAAAAAATTAAACAGAAGTTTTATGTTCCACGGAATAAACCATTTATCGCGAAATACTCTACTCCGGACAAATTGGTTAGTTTAACTTATGTTCAAATACATATGTAGTAGCACACATATGTTGATAATGTTCTTATATGATAATATTCCTTTTTTCAAACCACCTAAATTTATTTCTTAATTATTGCAGTCCGTTCCTAAGATGTTTTCAGCCTTTTTTGAGGATGCACTACTCGTTTATTTTGATTTTCGTAATTGGCGTGGGCATTCTTGGCCAGTAGAGATGAATAGTTGTGACGATGGTGTTTCTTTTACATACGGGTTGGAAACTTTTTGCATCCATAATAATGTATGTGTATATATATATATATATATATATATATATATATATATATATATATATATATATATATATATATATATATTGTGGGTTCACGTGGGAATCAATCTCTGTGTGGGAACCTTGAAACCTGTTATGTATTACATAGGATGCGATATTATTTATAAATCATGTACATGCTAATAAGATAATAGTAAAAATCAAGGGAACATAAAAATAGCAATGTGAAAATATAAATAGAATTTTGCATTATTTAAATTATCATTAGATATAATGTAATATAGCGGTTTTTAAGTTCCCACCTAGGGATTTGGTTCTCACATGATCATGATCATATATATATATATATATATATATATATATATATATATATATATATATATATATATATATAGATAGATAGATAGATAGGGGTGTGCAAAACTAGCCCGGACCGGACTGGTGATAATCAGGTCCGGTCTACGATCCATAAAAAATGAGGTTTTCCGGGTTCCGGTCCGGTCCAAACCCGTAATTTTTCGGTTCGGACCGGAATTGGACCGGTTTTCAAAAAAAAAAATCAAAAAACCGGTCCAAACAGGTTTTGACCGGACCGAATCTTCTGGTACAAGAGTTTCCAAAATCCCGGTCTACTGGTTCGGACCAGAACCGTAAATTTCTGGTCCGATCTCCAGTCCAAGGGTTTTTAAAATTTCGGTCTACCGGTCCGGACCGGTTGCACACCCCTATATATATATATATATATATATGTATATATATATATATATATATATATATATATATATATATAGAGAGAGAGAGAGAGAGAGAGAGAGAGAGAGAGAGAGAGATGTTTAACCCCAAAAGACTCTTCGGGAGACAATGAATCTATTCATGACAATTTTCATCAGATTGTCTCTTCCTTTGAGTTTTACGCGTTTCAGTAATAATAAGACAAAATTTCATTTAATGACATAGATGATTGAAAACCTTCATCCCTATATTTTTCAAAATAAGAAATCAAAATTTTAAAATACTTATAGCGGCATCAATTCACATATCTTCAGATTGTAATTTCTTGCTAATCAAAATTATCAAGTTTGTGAATTGCTAAAGACACATCCTAAGTCCTAGTTTTGGCATCTTCACATACTCCTATAATTCAAATAGATTTTTTCTTATCTAATTAAACTAAGCTATTATAGTTGTAATGCTATTAAAATTATTTTCTCATCGTGTTGTTGATGCTGATTTGAAAGACACGTGAAGAACATGATTTTCAAACTATCACATTGTTTTGTAAAACCAACAAATAATGTATACAAGTGTTGCACAACATAAAAAACAACAATTTAACACACACATATTTTTTTGGCCCAGCTTTTTTTTTTTAAAGAAAAATACATTTACAACAAACACATATATATAAAATAATTTTGGGGCCCCAAAAATTGGGAGCATTGCACCGTCGCCCACGCCACCCGCCCTCAGAGTCGGCCTTGCTAACATTAAAACCCCATGCATGAATAACATAACGAGCAGTGCAATTCTATCATTGTGGACGGAAAAAAAGAAGAAGTGTCAATGGTCAATTAGGTCCACCCGAATTAAGTACGAAAACAAATCGAGTTTGTGATCGGTTTCTGGTTAACTCGGTCGAACTATCTGGTCGATCCGTTTTTAAAAAACACTAGTCAAAACTCGACAATTGCATGATTGGAAATAGGATGCATTTGACAACTGCAGATAGATATGATAATTGCATGATCCAAAATTAATATCCACATTATAATTATTGTTGTAATTTAACTGGATTTTATTAAGAGAAAAACAGGTTACAATTCCTGATAGAAATATGAGGATATTTTCAAATAAATAGGGGTCAATTTCTCAATTAGTACGAGATCCAGCTTTAAATCAAATAACTTTCATTCTTATTAAATAGTCTAACTTATGATGTGAAAGGATCAACAACGCTCTATTGAGATAATAATAATAATAATAATAATAATAATAATAATAATAATAATAATAATAATAATAATAACAAAGCAAAAACAAATTTATACAATAACAACAACAATAATAACAACATTTGGCTGCAATGAAAAAACCGATCACGGGAAAAGTTTTTCGGCGATTCTTTTAGCCAAAATTTTCTTACTTTATATTTGAAAAATTAGTAGTTAATGTGAAAATTTTAAATTTACTAACGTTTAATTACAAAAATTACCTACTTGATGGACAAGAATCTTACTTAGCAACCAACATTTATTGCTTAAAGTCCGAAGCTAAAAACACCTTATTTAATACTCCATTCGTTTCTTAATAAGTGTCGTTTTAGAGTTTTTGTTCAAAATTAAGGAACATAATATTTGACCAACATATCCCCAATCAATTAATAATATTCTCATTTAATTACTTCCATTCTTTCCCTTTAGTTATTCTATTACCATAAACTTGTTTATATTTATTAAAATAAGCGGGGATAAAACTGGAATAAAGTGGTAAAAAAATTTCTAAAACGACACTTAAATTGTAATAAAATTGAATCTCTTAAACGACACTTATTTTAAAACGGAGAGAGTAGTAAACTATTTTTACTTAATTTCAAAGACTTTTTACTTAATGTACATATATTATTATGTATTTCTTACCTATAAATATTTTTTTTTATTGCATTTCTCCAGCTTTTACTATAACAACTATGATTTTTCTTCACTTCACTATTGTGACGGGTTCAAATAAAAACCCTCTCGTGAAAAAAAAAAATTACTTGATAGACAAATATCGTTATGTATTTTTAATTAATAAAACAATAGGGAATTTCTTTATTTATACTAAAACTTTCTTACTTGTTGATAGAAAATATTTCTTATTTTATGTTTAAAAAGTAATAATTTTATTCTTTCATTGCAAAAATTTCCCATTTTATGTGCAAAAAAGTAACAAAGTTTATATCCAAAAGTAAGATTCTTTTTCTTAGTTTTATAGTAAAAAACTCTTAGTATATGTTTTAATTTTTTTCGGGCAAAAAAAAAAACTGGATAAAAAAAATTGCTGAATTTTTTTTATGACGGGTGGTGATTGTACTGATTATTGATATTATTATTATTTTAATATTTAGTATTATTATTTTAATATTTAAGTAACATTGTAATTGTATAATTACCCTCATAAATATCTGGGTATATTCTTTTAAACAAGAACAAGGACTAGTTTTGTTTTGGACTTGGTTCCATATTGTATCTTAAAAAAAAAAAAATTTGAGAACAAAGCAAATGATGTATTTTGAAAAAGGAAAAACATGAAAAAATACACAATGAACGAGTGCTAGATATTAGATTTCACTTATTTATAAAAGATTAGCTTTTTGTGAAGACAGACTAATAGTGTTTTTCCTTCGACACTCACTCTTGTGCCAAGTCAAATGGTAAGTGTGTTTTTCATCCAACACTTCCCTTGTAACAAGTCAAATGATAAAATGATACTTCATTGTTTCCTCGTTAAAACCTTATCAATTAACAAAATTCAGTGTTAAATTAAATTGGTCGAAGGGCCAGCAGTAACATATTGTTCGATGCATCTATACTGAGATTTTCAAGTTTACAACTAAACTTGGTCAAAAGCAACACACATATATTGAGATTTCCAAGTTTACACCCCTTCCTTATTAGTAAATCTATTGAGCGAATTATGAAAGTGATATGTATATTTATCAAAGGAGATCTGAATATCTTCACTTAATTGATTATTTTAACTATTGAGCAAAATCATAATTGTTGGTTGTGTTAAAAAATTGTGGTGATATATTTCGTACCATTACCTTTCTTAGAGTCTATTTTTATTTATTCATTACAACTCGAATTGTTTTCGTAATTACAAAGAGCTAAATTGTCCTACCAGTTACGTATCAAGAGTCATTATACCATGGATATGGGTGCACCCATTAATTTAATTTATCATCTCATATAATTATCACATATCATCAGATGTAACTGATACATATAACTACATATAATTGATATATATCATCACAAATAACTAAAACCATAAATCTAAAATCTAAAACCCTAAAATGAAAAAAAAAACCCTAAAAATATAAAACTAAACACTAAAATGAAAAAGTAAATCGTAAACCCTAAATTTTTGTCATATATTATCATAAAATTAAACCCTAACAATGGAAAACTAAACACTAAAATTAAAAAGTAAATCTTAAACCCTAAATTTTTGTCATATATAATTACATGTAATTGACATATATCATGACACATAACCAACATATATCATCCCATATAATTGGTACGATGATAGATTTTTATTGGGACACTAAAATCAAAAATTAAACTCTAAATGAAAAATTGAATCTAAAATAGAAAAGTAAACCTAAGCTCTACTATAAACAATATATAACATCACATATAACCAGGTGATAATAGAATACAGTTAACAAGGTGGGTGTTGAGGAATTTATTCTTGGCAATAATTCCTATTTTGTTATTTGCCTTTCTTGGGCACAAAATAAGTTAGGAAACTAGATTTAGGAATATATTGTGTTTCCTAGTGTATGTCTAAGACTTTAATTAGTTTCCTACATTATGTTTAGGATTTGTTTTGCTTGTTTACCAAGTTTAGGATTCTAGGATTGTCTATTTAAGACAAGAGAGAATCATAAAACAGAAGGATCTTTACGCACGGAATTCTTGAAGAACGAAGCAGGACGCAAGAGGCAAGACGTACGGCAAGAAGAAGAACACGAAGAACTACTTGGAGCCATTGTTCGATATTGACAAGTTATTTGAAGTTGCGTGACCAACGGAGAAGAGCTTGATCAACCTAGGCGACAAGTATTTAGTATCATGTGTTTTGATACTTTAGTTTTCATATATTACTTAATATTTTTGTATTCATCAAAAAACAAAGAAGTAATATAGTTTTCGGGTTTGTACACCCAAGTTCACAAGTACTTTTACTTGTGAACTGAATTTGTTATCTCGTGTTCTTAAATTTAGTTTCCGCTGCATATTTTTTATTTTGCTCTGATACCAATTGTAAAATTTGAAGGTTTATGGTTTTAAAAATAAGTCTCAAATTGGTGAGTGAAAATTAAAATTTCACAAGATTGGTACTACTGGGCTGATGGTTCATTAAATCCAGCTTTGTATTTTCGGCCGATTTTTTGTTAAGGGCTGTGCAATTTAATTATTTAAAAATAAGGAAGATATAATGGGTTGAGATAATGGGATTGTTATATGATCATGTAGCCTAAACTAAGGGGGAGTGGTGTTTTTTTAAAAGGAAATAAAAATCGTGCTTAAGCAAAAAATCCACAAGAGGTGAGAATTAGGGATTTTTCTTTTATTTTTACTTTCTCTCTCCTTCAACGGTCATTTTTTTGGGGGATAAAAACCTGATCTGATTTTACCGTTTGATCACTTTCCCACTAACCCCTGCGACTTCGACTCTCCAGCTCTCACAAAACCCTTCTCTCTTCTTCGATTTTGGTTTGTGTATTTTTGTGTGATTTTCAGGATGACAGATCGATCCTCACCATCGAAAGTTTCTGAACTGCCTGCCGGCATGCGTCGTTCCGGCGAACAGGGTCCAATGCCGATTCCTAAGGTTGGTGGCCTGGACATACGAGAAGAAATCGGTGGTGGTTCCTCTTCCATCCCACCACCGGTATCAACATCACCACCACCCTCGCCGACGCACGTTTCTCAAGCAGCTATTCCACTTCCACCGCCGATTGACGCCACGCCTATAGCGCAAGTGTTCCCAGGACAGCCCGAGAACGAAATTGATGTTGATGATCCCCCCAATTTGGCGTTTGTTGCTGAAACCTTTGGGCGCGTGGGGAATCCTACTTTGAAAAGGTCGAGGTGCCTGTGCAATATTCCACCAGGTGTTGTGCCGCCCGCAGTACCGAAGAGCAAGGCGGGACCGCGCCGCAAAGTGCCGATTGAGCATATGAACCTCACGGAGGATGTCACTGTGATGTCCGACCCTAATGATGAAGATTTTGTTCCTGCTGCTCCGGTTGAAGGGTTCGAGCCGCCGCTTTCATCTGCCCTGAGTCTGCCGGAAAAGAAGTTTACTCGCCGGAAACAGCTTGTGAGGAAGGCCAACAGGAGACCTAGCCCGGCGAGAGTCAAGGTTTCTCCTGGCTTCACTGCTACAGAGTACTCATCCCCTCCCTACATTGTTTTGAATTTTATCACCGGCGAGGTCACCAGCTCCCTCCAAACCGCCTGCCGATGTTCCTCCTTCGTCTCCGGTTCATGATGCGTTTGATCCAGATTTGTTTGAGTATTCCCCTGATTCTTCGTTTGATGTGCCTCTTCGGGATATTCTGAATGCTTGCAAGAAGGACAAGAAGAAAAAAAAAGTTACTGTGGAGGACGATGTTGCTACTCATGTTGGTTCCCCCATACCAACATCACATCATTCGCCGTCTGTTTCGTCCTCCAGCGCTGCCTCTATTCCGATTGCTTCTCGTGCTCCCACGCCAGCTTCTTCCGACGCCTCTGCTCACTCCCAGTCCTCCACGAACACTCCTACTCCGGTCCTTAAACTTGAGGATATGGAACCTTTTTTCGGAAAAGTTTCTGACTGGTGAAGCTGCCGAGTTGTTTGATGAGTACCGGACCCGACACATGATTGTAGAGCGCCGTGTCCCTGTTGAGTTGTTTGAGAGGCACAATTTGATTGCCTACTTCCAGCACAAAGGTATGTATTCCACAGTCTCCACTGCCATGCCATTTGTCAGGGATGTTGTTGTTGAGTTTTATGCAAATTTGTTGCCGTCTATTGTCGATTCAAACTCTGTGAACTATGGCAAAGTGTTTGTGCATGGTCGAGTGTTTAGTTTCACCCCTGATTTAATTGATGAATTGTTTGGCACTGAGCCATATCGGGGTGATTCTACTGTGGATAATATGGATGAAGTTATTTCTTTTTTGTCGGGTGGTATGGTTCATACGTGATTTGAACAGTTGCCGAGCACTAGGCTCTCTTCTCTCTACTCTATCTTGCACAAGGTGGCCATTTGCAACTGGATCCCCTCCAAGAACACGACGTGTGTTACACGGCCTCAGGCCCAGTTCTTGTTCAGGCTTGGGAGGGGCATTACATTTAGTTTTGACCAGCATGTTTTTGACACCATTGCTAAGTTTGCCACCACAAAGTCTGCGGCCTCATTGTGTTTTTCTTCTTTAATTTTCAGCTTGCTAAAGAACCAGGGTTTGACGCTTCGTCCCGATGATGTGCTCACGAGTGAAGCTGATTGGTTTTCTTTGAGAGGTCAGCATGTTACCGGTGCCAGAGTCATTGATCTTCCTTGGCAGGAGCCGCTTCACGCCGATGTTGGTAGTGATATTGGGACGGCTGATCCCAACATGGTCCGCATTTCTGCGCAGGTTCTTCGTGCGCATGTGGATTCCATTGATTTGCAGATGACTCATCTGAAGGCTCTTCGTAGCTCTCTCTTGAAGGCCCTTTCGCTTTCTGGTCAAGAAGGGGGAGAGGATGACGCTGCTGAAGATGTTGCTGACGCTGCTGAAGATGTTGCTGCTGATGATGATGCTGTTGGAGATAATGTTGATGGAGAAGATATTGTTACTGCCGAAGCCTTGGCTAGTCTTGCTCAGGAAAGGCGAAGGAAGAGAATTCGCTCGCGCAATAAGGCTTTAAGGAAGATGATGAAGATGCAGAAGAGGAAGCGCAGAGATAGGGGTGAAGGAACTTCGACATCCCCTCGTCGTTCGAAGAGGGTTCAAAGTTAATAAGTTCCTTTTTGATTTGTTTTGTTAAGTGTTATTCTGAACAATGTTGGTATGTAATGTTGGTTTGAATTTTAACAACATTGGGTGTTTTGTTTAGGGGGAGTTTTCTAACTTAGGGGGAGTTAAGTATATTTATTTTCATTTGTGTTTGCGTCGTAGTGTTTTGTCCAGAAAGGTAAAAGGGGGAGATTGTTGAGTAATTTATTCTTGGCAATAATTCCTATTTTGTTATTTGCCTTTCTTGGGCACAAAATAAGTTAGGAAACTAGATTTATGAATATATTGTGTTTCCTAGTGTATGTATAAGACTTTAATTAGTTTCCTAAATTGTGTTTAGGATTTGTTTTGCTTGTTTACCAAATTTAAGATTTTAGAATTGTCTATTTAAGACAAGAGAGAATCATAAAACAGAAGGATCTTTACGCACGGAATTCTTGAAGAACGACGCAGGACGCAAGAGGCAAGACGTACGGCAAGAAGAAGAACACGAAGAACTACTTGGAGCCATTGTTCGATATTGACAAGTTATTTGAAGTTGCGTGACCAACGGAGAAGAGCTTGATCAACCTAGGCGACAAGTATTTAGTATCATGTGTTTTGATACTTTAGTTTTCATATATTACTTAATATTTCTGTATTCATCAAAAAACAAAGAAGTAATATAATTTTCGGGTTTGTACACCCAAGTTCACAAGTACTTTTACTTGTAAACTGAATTTGTTATCTCGTATTCTTAAATTTATTTTCCGCTGCATATTTTTTATTTTACTCTGGTCGATGTTGTTAACCAGTGTTGTTTAACATTGATAACAATATCGTAAATTTGAGACTTATTTTTAAAACCATAGACCTTCAGATTTTACAGTGGGCATGCAAACAAACTTATTAGGCAAACACTTGTGTTAGGCCAGATTGACGGGTCATGACCCGTCAGACCATTTGACCCGATATTATAATGTATTGATTTTTGTACTATGATATATTAGTTTTTGTACTCGAAAGTATAGATTTTTCATAAATCTCCAATATGTGCTATTATATATTGATTTTTATTATATAATGTATTGATTATTCATTATAATGTATTGATTATTATATTATGATGTATTGATATGAAATTTTGGATTGACGAATAATCCGTTAGTACGAGCTCACAAGAGTGCTGACCAACTTATTATATTTTTATTTTCTAAAGGGCATCAGCGTATTGTTTAAGGTTTATCCGAATAATTCCATCTATATCCAATCCATCATTATTATTACCAAAGCTCCCAAAAAAACAATAATAAAAAATTAAAAATACAGATTTCAGTCTCTCTCCGCATTACTGTTTCTGTTCCTTACGCACTGATTTCGTCGTTTCGAGTAATCTCTCTCGCTTAGGGTGAGTTTTGATCATCCATTTCCAGTTTCTTCTTATAATTTATCAATCAATTGATTTTTAGCATTTCATGTTCTCAAACTCTGAGTATTGTTTTGCAGATTAATTTTTTTGGTTTCCACTTTTTCGATTTTCCGATCAAAGATGGCTGTGGTGGAGTTGCACCCGTTGCAGACTCCGGTTCACTCCCAGGCGCACGTTAGCGCTGAGCAGGACGATCGTCATCACGACCAGTCGCGATCGACGGCTGTGATTGAAGGGGAGGAGGGGTTTAAGAGGGAGATGATGGAGTTGCAGGAAATGTTCTCTAAGCTAAACCCCATGGCTAGGGAATTTGTGCCCAATAATCCTTACACGAATATGAAGATAATAACTAGCACCAATACATATTATGCTGAAAATATCGGTGCTGCTAATTTTATGTATTTAAATGGATTTGCTAACAACAACAAGGGGAACATGGGTCGAAGAGGGGTATTGTTTATTTAATTTTTTTTTCCATATTTCGATTCTCTGTTTGATTGTTAGGTATAATGCGTTGTATTTGGTGCAGAAGAAGAGTGGTTATAATCAGACCAAGAGAAAGACGAGTAGCAGAACCGTGATGGCTCAGCACGAAGACGTTATCAGAAGGACTGTTTATGTATCCGACATTGATCATCAGGTATAGCTATATATATTGACTCGTCTTTATTAGGTATGCACTCAACCATTTTGTATTAACTAGTGTAAAGTGCTTACAATGTTGTGTTTGATTAGATCACCGAGGAGCAGTTAGCGGCGTTGTTTCTTGGTTGTGGGCAGGTGATATGTTTGCTCTTTGTGTTAAATGTGAATGGTTTTTGGTATCTTGATGATTTATTTATTTTATTTATTTCTTATTTTTAAACGGAAGGTTGTGGACTGTCGTGTGTGTGGGGACCCAAAATCTGTTCTTCGTTTTGCTTTTGTCGAGTTCACCGATGAGGAGCCTCAAGCGATAAACCTCAATCAACAAAATTAATGAAACCATTAAAGCTTTCAATCAGAATATAAGAAATTGACAAAAGCCATAATTGTACAATCAGTCCATCAATTACATACCTCTCCACAAACAGATTCAAAAAACAGTTTCATGTCTGCTTCAGTAACCTAAGCAACACAAGATAATCATGTTATCTTCTTTCTCTACAAAGTCGATTCACCCATATTGATAAAGATATATACAAATTATAATACCTTCTTGTCAATATTCGCAACATACACTGTTCTTGCACACTTCTCACGTTCATCTTCAGTCTGCATATTAGACATATATAATACCTTTTAGTTTGTACATGTAAAAGCTAAGCATTACCAAGTAAAAATGTCACCTGAGGCAAAAGTGTTGGATTAACAGGTGCAATGGCCGTCTTTGAAGGCAGCACCTTCACAGGATAATATCCAAGCATGGTTCCAGATAGATTAAGTGCGACTCGTGCAGCCTCTGTGAAACCCATAAATTGCAACAAAGGCCAAAAAAAAAAAAAAAGAAAAAGAAAAGAACGATCACATCAAACCACAAATGGAAGCCCATTTGTAAGGATTTAGATTTAC
>BMAC01000282.1:2563-16076 GCA_014905375.1 Phtheirospermum japonicum | reverse complement strand
GTTCTGAAACAGAGATTTTGGCCGAAATTGAACGGCTGTGGGAAGGAGGAGGCCCGATTTTTAGGTTACAATTCTGACGGCCATGCCCGTCAGGATTACACTTAAACGCTGACGGTCCTGCCCGTCAGCGTATATTTTTTATTTTTTTAATTAAAAATTTCACGCTGACGGCCACGGCCGTCAGCATATTTTTTTTGTTTTTTTTTAAAATAAAAAATATATCCTGACGGGCATGCCAGTCAGGATAGTTACGCTTGATAAATTCCCGCCTCATCCCTGAGGGCATGCTGACGGGGCTATATACTGGCGGCCATGACCGCCAGCATATTATTCTGCCAGCATACCCGTCAGCATTCCTGGCGGCTTTTTGGCCGCCAGTAATGCCAGATTTTTTTGTAGTGGAAAACGTGTGGGTTGATATTTGATCGACATATTGATTCTACGGTGAATTAATTTGGGTTGGAAGCTAAGTGCTACTTGTGGGAGCCACCTCTTAAGTTCCGTACCCAAGCACTCACCAAGTCAAGTGGACTGGCTATTTGAGAACGAAATAGATTTTTCTTTCTGTTCCATTGTTAATTGTTTATATTGATAATTTTAAAAATAAGTTAATATTATCTGTCTAATTTAAATGCACTAATTGAATAATATTTTGGTAAAATCGATTATTTATGGATTGTTGCATAAACGAATATTTTATATTCTAAAATAAGGTTTGCATTTTTATTTTTCCACTCTGAGTTATTTTAGCTCACGCTCTCTTTTGTTAAAACCAAACTTTTCAAATGTCGACGCTAGCACGAATAATCCCGACTTTGATTTTCAAGATGAATGTTAACTTATCGTCTAAGGCTCCTTGTATCGACTTTATGTCATTTTGTTTGGTTCGTAAAAATCCTTTTTTTTATAACCTCAGAGTTGTATTATATAAATAGTGCTCTAGGCCTTGTACATAGTGTTTTTTGGATTGCCGTTAGTAACTTTTGCCTATACTTTGAACCAAAGTTATCTATATAAAATTATGTGTGGGCTTGTATTTATTGTTTTTGTTTAGTATTTATTTTGAAGCATGATAGTCGTTCATTTTGATATATAAATGAAAAAGAAGTGAAAATTTAATTATTATATATATTCTTCTAAAAAGAAGTTAAATTTTATTATTGCCTAACACAACTCCCCTATATATTAATGCAAAATCCTCTTATCTAATATGTTTGCTTCTAATGTTTTGTTAGGTTTGGAAAAATTCTGATGTTTTGGTGTCAACGAACCTAATATCTACCTAATTTAATATTTATCTTTTATATATTTTTACCTAATTTAACATTTTTCTATCATTATAGTTTTCCTAATATAATAATTTTCTTTTATTATATGTTACCTAATTCAATATTTTCTTTATCTATTTTGCCTAATGCAATATCTTACTTTTATTATAATAATATAAAAAAATTATATTTAATTAAAAAAAACCTATTTATTATATTTTGCCTAATATAATACTTTTTTAATATTATATTTTGCCTAATTCAACAATTTTCTTTTATTACATGTTACCTAATTTAATATTTTCTTTAACATAATTTGCCCAATTTAATACCTTATTTTTATTCTTCTAATATAAAAATATAAATAAGTTATATCTAATTAGAAAATTCTATATAAGTTGAATTAGTTTTTATTTATAATAAAAGTTGAATAATTTTATTATAATTTTAAATATTTATTTAAAAAAATACGAGTTATATAAAATTATTACAAATGGGAAATAAATAAAAAATATAAACTTAATTTTTTTTATCTAATCCTAATATAATGAATTGAAAATAACATTAAAATATATATAAAAAACTATTGTTACACCAAACAAAAAAAAATAAAGTGAAACAAAAAGGATTAAAATACTACTATTAATAATAATGATAATAAATTACAATGCTCAGAAAAATAAATATTTAATATATTCTAAATCTATTTATCTAAATTCAATATAATGCATTGATACATATATTATATATCTATACGAACAAATAATATAGTAGTATTTAAAATACTACTATTAATAATAATGATAATAAATTACAATGCTCAGAAAAATAAATATTTAATATATTTTAAATCTTTTTATGTAAATTCAATATAATGCATTGATACATATATTATATATCTATACGAACAAATTAGTATTTTATGCAGAAAGAAAGAGAAAAAATTAAGTAATAATAAAATAATATTACATATACTATAAGTAAGTTAGATGCACGACATTTTTTAATAGAATTATCAGTGTCTTATAAAATTTTAGTTTTTATATCATATATTCATATGTAACACGTGGGTGTTGTATGTTTTACATTTTTCCATACTCAATTTTTTACGGGTTTCTCCATCCAATTTAGGGTATTTTTGATATATTTTACAACTAATTACGTGACTCACGGTAAAAAAAACTTGAAAATCTCAATTGTGAAAACCAGTTTTACTGTGATTAGAACAAATATTGTTCTCGTAAACCCACGATAAAAAGGAACTTGAAAAATTCTTAATTGTGAAAAACAAGTCGTACTTTTAATTAGAACAAGTAATATTATAATTTGTGTGTAAGAATTATTTATTGTAAAAATATAATAAATAATGTTACCATTTTTTAATATTATAGTTTCAATATTTTTAATTCCTATTACTCTTTTAAATATCGCATAATATACTGGTGTTAAACTAGTAAAAACCAAAAGATTACGAGAAGATTTTTTTTCTTTCTATCCGTTAAACCCAAAAGGAAAAATAGAATTTTATTACACTCCAATTTTTTATCCTTTCCTGTAAAATAAAAACTGCCGTTTATTTACTTGGACGCCGCATTCAGATACCAAAATTCATTGAAGAGCGGCAAAGCCGGGTCTCCTCACTTTCTCTCTCTAAACGACACACACTTTGCGCACTAGACAAACACGTCCCTCCTTCTCTCCGACCAATACTCCACTATTCATATTCCCACATATATTCAGTTCCTTCCCTCTTCTTCTTTTTTTTCTCTCTTTTTATTTTTTTATTTTTTACTTTCGTTTTTATGTTCTTCCTGCATTGCACGAACTTGCATGGGATCGAGAATTGTTTAAAATTAAGGTAATGGTTCCGTGAAGAAACAAGTTTTCCCTCCTGTTTCAACCCAATCGCCGCCGAGGACGAGGCCGCGCCTCCACACTTGCCGGCCGCCCTCGACGCCGGCGAGTGTCGCCGGAGAAAGAAACCGGCGCACCATAGCCTTTCCGGTTTCGTGAAGGCCAGTTTTCTTCAGAACTCCGTTGGTAAGAATTTATTATTATCGAGTCAATTATTATTTATTTATTTATTTTCGTTTTGTTGGATTTTTTTTTTTTTTTTTTTTTTTGAGGGTAAGAAATTTGATTGCTATTTATTTAATTTTAACTCTAATTTCATGATATTTTTTGTAATTTCTTATTTTTCAAATATAATTAATAAAAAAAGGTCACGCGATTAATGATTAACATTTATCTGTTGAATTTGAACAGTTGAAAAAACTCCGGAGCAAGAGGTCCAAACGTGACTCGTACAGATCACCATCCAAAATCACAAACCCAACAAAAAAGAAAAAAACACAATCTCGCAATAAATCAAATCCAGATCCAGAAGAAATTTCTCGCAATAATTCGGACCGCTCATCCTTATTTTCATCGACATCGTCTTCTTCGATCGCCTCCTCGATCTCTTCAAACTGGAGCTCAGGATCCGACCGGCCGATTAAATTAGCACCGTCAGATTTCCCCGATTCGTCGACGAGCACGAGCAATTTTAGACAGCATGCCATGAAATTGGTTAGCAGAAGTAACAAATGTGATTGTAAAGGATTAATGTTTATTATTTTGGTCTGTTTAGTGGCTTTGGTCTTTTGGGGCAAGGTTTTTGCTATAGTGACGTGTACGTCGGCGTGGCTGTTTTTGGCTCCGGTCCGGTCCGGGCCTCATGGTGGCCGCATTGGCCCGTGGGCCAACGAGGGCCCGGAGGAGCACAAGAAAAGGGTGATAATGGAAGGGTTGTTGGGGAGGAATAATACTATACGGTCTAGGATAGTACAATAGGCATCAATTAATTTAGAATTTGTCCGTTTGATTTTGTACTATTACAGTCAATGTTTTTGGGTGGTGTTTTGTACTTGTAGGTTATTTGTATTTTCTCTAGATAGTTTTCTCATTATAGGAATCGGGAGATATTGTATTTTCACCAAGGGAATTGAGGCAATTTTTATTAGCCCACTTGGTTGATTGTGTATAATGGCTTGGCATATGATGTCAAAATTGTATAAACTTCTTGTGTTATCTTTACGATAGGTTTGCACTGCAATGTGGTCGTTCGTTCGTCCGACATTATATTTTTCAAGCAATGGTATTCACAATTTGCAAAATAACTATTTATATTGTTCTAAAAATATGATTGGTCACCTTCAATATACGAATACTTAAAAAACATGTCATCGGTTTTCTTCGCACGAAATTGACAATCAAACAACAATTTTAACATTATACGAATAATCTTATTTGTTTCTTCATTATATTATAATAAAATTTGGTTAATGAAAACAGAATAATCTATTTTTCGAATGAGAATACTTTATGTAGTAATTGTTTCCACGTGTATACTTTGCGTTAGTAATGATTATTTTTTCTATCATACTATTGCATTTATCACAGTTTATACATAAATTATTATTTATGACAAACAATTATACGAACTATACATGATTTGCAGTTTGCCTCCTAATCCATAATTGTTATAGTTTTGGCCCAAAATCAGATGATGTGGCGCGAACCCGATTGTACCACATCTCCTATTTTGGGTACAAAACCATAATATTTCTAATTTTGGGAGTAAATTACAAATCGCGTATAATTTATATGGCGGTTTGTCTTTATATACTGTGAAAACGATCATAGTTGGGGAGGAGTTTTCCCCCATTAACATTAAGGCATAACAACTATTATTTACATACACGTATACGCTGTACCATACATTATGTCAGCCACAATAGAAATGAACATTTATCTTGTTGAAATGAAAATAAATATTTATTAATTTCATACTAATTTAACGAGATTTTATTGGATTTCATACTTTCTGTTTTAGTATGTAAATGGGTATGATTGAGTTTCTTTCATCATACATGCCTTTTTTAATTAATGGGATTTGAAATTATGCAAATTATTTGTACATCTGAATTGATAGCGTCAAAAGCGAATGGATAAGATAATCAGAAATGAAAACTCATTAATTAATCACGCTAACGATAGTGGTTCGGTTCGTTTGTTCGAGAACGGTGATTTGATTGGAATACTTTAGGGGTAATACAGACTATTTTCCATAATTATTTATTAATTAATAATATTAATTTGGTTTATATGGGACAAAACTAATTAAAAGAATTAAATGATAAATACATATTTGATTTTGTCACCGATAATTTTCCCAAAAAATAATATGTTTTGATTATTTATTGTCACTCTTCCAAGTTTCTTTGAAAACTTCAAGTGTCGTTGAAACAATATCATGCCATGGCAGTTAATTTATAATCAACCACCATGTCTATCTGTTGTAGCCAGGTGGACCTTCTTTATAGACATCTTTGAAATTGGCTAGAAGGTCAAGAGCAACGGCGAAAGATAAATTTTTTTTTTTTCAGCCTATAACCCCTCCAAAAATGACTCGCACCACTTTTGTGTTACATTATGGGTGCTGCGGCCAGTTCTCACCACCCGCTTTGTTTTCCTTACTCATTAGTTTAAGGCGAAAGATAATTATTGTAGTTCTATTGATATTTCTTCTTTAGGTCTTTTGGTTTGTTTAATTGCATTACATTGGTTCAAGTTCGAGAGATTTGTTTTGAAAATTTATGGTGGTGGGAGGTTGTATCTATCTCATGTGCTGAAAATTGATGTTCGTCCATAAAATATCGGGAAAAAAAAAAAAACTGGTTTGTCATGTGGTTCGACTTTCATTTCACGAACAATTAAGCAATTTTCGAATTTTTTTCGAACCAATGTGTAATATGCTTTTTTTTTTTTTTTTTTGAAAAATACAGAATAGTCCGAATGCATTCATTATATCGCCAACAAACAGATTGTTTAGACCAGGATTTCGAACATGATTTGGTCCGAACAGTCTATTTTCTTTGCCAGAAACATTGTGTATCCAACCTTTTTTTTAGAATATATGTTAACTCTTTGGATCAGTTATACAAACATAAATTTCTTATTTAAAACACTGACCCGAGCAGGATATTATTTCCATAAGCAGATTGTGTTCTGTCTTTTTTTTAAACAAATTGTGATATGTTTGGGTTTTTTTTGAACAACCCTTTTATATTCATCATTATCATTCCGACACATATACCCAATGGTGAATCCTAATGAACAATGTTACGACTAAAAAATATGAAAAAAATGAACAAACATCACACGAAAATTATCGTAAAATACTTATTCCATTTATTTTGTTCTTATTATCATTTCCCATTGTTAAGTATTCAGGTTTCTATATGATTTTGTAGTAAAATTGAGTTTTGAAAAAGGTATTGGAAATACTTTTGGGAGGCACCCCCTCCTTTTCTTTCTTTGTTTCTTTTTTTTTGGGGGGGGTGTGTGGATTTTTTATGTTTTAATTCTATGCAACTAGAGGGCATATATATATATATATATATTTTTTTTTACATTCAATAGTATTTTTATATTGGAAGGAATTTTTTTTTTTACCAATAAATACAAATATATGGTATTTTTGCCCTTTAGATTTACCATATCTTTTCTTTTTTTTGTCAACTAATTATAATTTGAACCAATCTATCAAAAACACTACTTATAAAATCAACCTACACTCCCTATCCTTCATAACCACACGTGCCCTTTCTCCCTCTTCCACAAACTTTTAGCGTTGATTTTGGTCATCTTCAATATTAGTTTAGTTTAAGAAATTTACCATTGATTTAAGTTATTGTTTCGAGTCTACCCGCAAAGTTTCAGGTCAATTGGAGTCTGTTTGCCTTGTTAAATCGTCAGTCAAAGTTTCGCATCAATTTCGGCCATGTACGACGCCCTTTTAACCTGAATATTTACCATGGAGTTATGTTATCAATTAGAGTATACCTGCAAAATTTCAGGTTAATCAGAGTTTGTTTGCTTTGTTATAGTCAGTCAAAGTTTCAATATTTACAACTTTTTCACACAGTCAGAGACTTTCGGGGATTCTGGATAGCTCCAACATCCATTTAATAAAAGATATTTACCATTGATTCATGTTATCATATCGAGTCAACCTTCAAAATTTCAACTCAATCAAAGTCCATTTACCCCATTGAATTATCAGTCAAATTTTAATTTCCAGTTTTTTTACACAAAAGATCAGAAATTTCCGTCACGATTCCGGTCAATTTTCCCATTGCGTTTCTATTATTATTTCAAGTCAACTGGGTATTAATTTCGCAGTCGGTCGCTACCATAGTCGACTATTGACCGAAACCCTAGATACACGACAAGTTCGATGCCCAATGATAAGATTATCACAACAAATAATCTAAAAATTAACATAACCGAGATAAATTATCACAATCACTGATAATATGATTACTGCTAATGAAAATAAAATTACTGGTATTGGTAATAAGATTACTGATATATAATTACTACATTACAAGTAAAATGACAAATAATGATAGGATATTATTCGCAAAAAGTCATTTATCATCATTAATATTAAAATAAAAGTAAATATTTAGCGATAAAATTGTCGCTACCGATCTAAGGTGGTTCCCTCGTTAAGTCTATCGTGTGATTAATCTTGTTCGCTTTTCTTTCTTACTTTATTATCCGACGTATGTCCGTGCAATTTTGTGAATTTTTGTTTTTCTCAATAAGATTAATTTTGTTATAGCAATAAGATTGTGATTGTTGTTACTGTATGGTACCATTTTGTGTTTGATTATTGAATTACAGAAAAAACACAGTTGTTTCGTATTTGATTGTTATGATAAGTGACTTTTTTTTAATTATGTAATAAATTATTGGTATTGATAATAAGATTACTAGTACTAATAATATAATTACAACTACTCATAAGAATACTGATATTAATAATATGATTATTATCATTGGTATAAAATTATTGATACTGGTAATACGTTTTTTTGCCATTTCTCTCGATTTATGTGATAAAAAAATTATCATATCTAATAATTCTCATGACAAGCCATCAAACTATATTTTGATAGTTACCAAATCAAAATAATCTATTTTTGATATACATTCAAGTTTTTAAACTATAATAATCATGTTCAAATTATAATAAACAACAATTTTAAACTAAAATAATTAACATATAAACACTGTATATCAAATGACATTCAATGAAGATTTCTATTGTCTCGTCAAGCCTATAAGCAAAGCGCGGCCATCCTAACTCATCACAAGAAAATCTCGAGCCGCACCATCCTCCTCGATGAAGGAAATTTCAAACCAAGTTGCTAACGATAGCAGATCGACATAGCCGGGCCAAACCTTTGTCCCGAAAACCTAAACACAAATTTCAAACCGAAAACTGTTTTCGATGAATTTTTTTTGCACAATATTATATTATAGTATACTTTGAAAACAAAGTAATATGGAAGGAGATTTTTCCATTTAATTGTGAAAAAAAAATTCATCAAAAATCATTTTTGCCGCAAAATATTTCAAGAAGATAAATGTAATTCAAAAGATAAAATATATAAGAAAAAAAAAATAGTAACCAAAATATCAAATTAAGTAAAAAGATAAAATATATTTTAAAAAATTATAGTAACCAAAATATCAAATTAAGTAATATTAGAGAGGTAAAAAACATTCTTTCATTAAAAAAAAATCAAAAAATCGAGTTGCTTGCGCCAAGCTGATTTACTATTTACATGATTAGATTACATCCTTCAGAGATAAACTCGCAAAAAATGGCTGCAAAATTTTCCCTCCTCCGCCCTCACACTCTCCCCGTCTTCACATTCTACTCTCCACCGCGCGTCGCCGCCGACAAATTCCTCTTCACCCCTATACTCTCTTACGCTGCCACCAGCACCACCACTGCCGCCGCCGCCGCTCTTTCCTTCTCGAATATTTCGTACGGCCCCTCCCTTCAGAAAGGCCACTCCCCTTTTCCCCTCGAACTACCAAAATATCACTCCGGTGAGAACATCGCATCCCTAGACGAAGCCGAATTCACTCGAGTTTTTGACATTTCTGCCCTCAGAGTCCCCTCCGATATCTGCTCCACCCTCGAAAACCGCATCCGCGGCCACCTCCTCAACTGGCCGCGCGTGAAGAACATCGCAAGGGTCCCCGGCGATGAAATTGATGACCAATTGAAAGGCATTTTTCCTAATCCTGCTGATGGAGCTGAAACCGAGGACGAAGATGATAAGTTAATGGCGTTAAATCGGAGGATTCATGGGAAAGCTGAGGGGGATGGGGAGATGCTGAACGAGGTCTTGTATCGGGATAAGCTCGCAAGGAATTTTAATTCGCAAGGGTACGCTAAGTTTAGGCATTTGGCGAGAATTTCTAGACCTAAGAAGAAGAAGAGGATTAGTGGTGGTGGGCAAAAAAATGGGGTGAAAGGTGTTGGGAGGAATGATGTGGCGATTGTTGAGGTGGCTGAAGATGAGAGTGACAGTGAGGATTTCAGTGGGTTGTTGGGAGAGGATTTTGGGCGGCGATCGAAGTGGAGAGGGTCGACGAGGCTGCTGCTATTGGATGAGAAGTATGCAAATAAAAGGATTGAGGAATTGCCTGAGGCAATTAAGGTTCATGTTTTTTGGCATTTTTATTATCGAACATTTGGCGTTTGCTTGCTGCTATTTCATTTTGTGGATGCTCTTATGCTCGAACTTGATTGGTTTCTTCATATTGGCAATTGTTCTTTATAAGTATCTATATATGTATTATTAGGTTGTGATTGTGCTTTGTAGTTGGGAATCTTATAGGTGAACAACTACCTAAGATCATTTTGTATTGCTATTGGTGACATATGATAATTGAAATTCATTTATTTATTTATTTATTTATTTATTTATTTATTTTCCTTTCTTGGTTTGAGTTCTTGTTCGAGTTAAAAGAAGTTGGGCAGATCATAATTTTTTCTTAATTGTTGAACCTGTTAGTTAATTGAATTTCATCGGTCTTTTTATGAACCCAGAGCTTTCAATAATTAACTAGTAGATTGGTATGAGCTAAAGGGAAATAGAAAAGACTCATGGACTATTTACTTATGAGACTCCGTGTGTTTGTTCAAAGAACAGGGGATATTACCCCTGTTCATATAGCTTTGCCTGTTTGCATGGCAAGTTTTGCTGTTTTCCTGCAGTTAGTAGATGTTACGTTGTGGTATCATGTCTTGTGTTTTAATTGTGTTATTCAGGTAGTTTTTCAAGAACATGAGAACGAGTGTAGGAGGTCAGCTTTTGAACTTGTGAAATGCAAATTGACACTGCTGTATGATTATTGGCAACTGAACGAGGTATTTCACTCGAGCAATTCAGTTATATTCTCTCCTTAGTTATTTTCTTTTAATGGCATCACGTTCCCTTTGGCAACTGATTAACGTTAGTTTTCGGATAGTAGAATTATCAGTTTACTTCTTTTTTGTGATACTAGGTTTTCATGGAAATAATATATGTCTATTTATAAATGCTAGTTGGCTTTGCATGATTATAATATATTATGTGTAGACATAATGCATTATTTGCAGGTCTTGGAGGCTTTGCTTCCAAAAGGCACAATTATTCCTTCATCTTTTGAAACGGTTGGACATATTGCCCACCTGAATCTGAGAGAAGAGCACCTTCAATATAAAAACCTTATTGCTAAGGTAATTGCCTTATTCATGTGGTAAAACTTGTGTACGAGTTTATCATTGCTTTCTAAGGTTTTATTTCACATTTTAATTTGGACCTTTTTTTTGGCCCCCCTTTTACTTGTGTTCCAATTAGGTAGTTTTGGATAAGAATAGGCCAAAGATACAAACAGTTGTAAACAAAGTTGATGCTATTCACAATGACTACAGAACAATGCAGCTGGAAGTTTTGGCGGGAAATAATTCCCTTGTGACAACAGTAGTGGAAAATGGACTGCGTTTCCATGTTGATTTAGCAGCAGTGTAAGTCCAGAAAGGATCAAAATATTAATATATTTTAGAAACATAATCATTTAATCTAATGTTATTATCACTTTTCTGTAGATATTGGAATTCAAGGCTCGCAACTGAAAGGCAGAGGCTTTTAAATTGCTTCACACCCAGAGATGTTGTCTGTATGTTAGTAGATACTGCTTGAATATCATTCAAACCATGAATAATATTTATGGCTTGGCATAGTATAATCACAAAAAATGGTGTTGTTTTAAAAAGACATGTAAGAATAAGTATACTCCATGGTAATTGCTCATTAAAATTGAAACAAATGTTTATTTATTTTACTTATGTTTTTCTGTGCAAGACTGAGGTTATTTCCACAGAATGTGGAAGATAGGAAATCACAAACAATTTTTTCCTTAAAACAATAATCAGAATACATGGCTAACTGTAGATTGATATTGGAATATTTGAAAATGTTGATTCATAGCTTCCAAATTCATTGTAGACATCTCCTGTAATGTGAAACCTGATGTCATCCCACTGCTGACATTGTCATATTTTCCCTTGTAAAAAATGGAGTTCTCTATTACCTGATGCAATTTCATAACCATCCCTATTATAAATGTTAAAGCCTGAGCCCATTGTTTTTTCTCTCCTATATATAGGTGATGTTTTTGCTGGGGTTGGTCCCATCGCCATATCTGCAGCAAAGAAAGTCAAACGTGTGTATGCGAATGATCTGAACCCTTGTGCCGTTGAGTATCTTGAGAGAAACTGTGTCCTCAATAAACTCGAGAGGCAAATTGAGGTATAAATAATTACCATTCTGACATATTGTTCTTGTTCTACGATATTAGTATAAATAATGATGGCAAATTAGTTGAACTATGCTCCTAATTTGTACTGCCCCCGATTATGTTTAAATGCTGGGATTGAATTCTTATTGCTTAGCAAAATCGATTTTTACACCCGTCAAGTAGCATTTTATTATCTTGACTTTCTGTGAAAACTTAGGTATTTAACATGGACGGGAGGAGATTTATCGAAACCATTTTCGCTAGTCAGAGGGCTCAATCCATTACTCAAGTAGTAATGAATTTGCCAAAGGATGCGGCTGAGTATCTTGGTACATTATTACAACCTTTGTGTTGGTTCATTATTCTGATAATAATGTTACTTCCAAACTTTTCCTTTGCATTCGGCATATCAATCTCTTGATAGTACAATTGGTAATATAATGTATTTTTCATTAGTTTAGGGCATATAATCTTTTTAATTCACACAAAATCTGTTTACGGTGAGGATTCTGATATTATACATATGGGATATGTATTTATGAATTTGCACTAAACGCTTTTCTTGAACACAGATGCTTTTAGGGGAGTTTTTCAGGGACCATGATCTGGGTAGAGAATGTAATTTACCAAGAATTCATGTTTACGGGTTTCTCAAAAGCTGAAGATCCGGAATTTTGACTTTCATGAGGTAAATTTTCTTTCTTTTTTTTTTTCACATGAGCTAGAATTAAGTTGGCCATAGTAGTTAGTTTTCTCCGAGGAGTTGATCATATTTTTCTATTTTTTTAAATTTTAAATGCATACCAGCGTATTAGAATCGCACTGTCCGAGGTGGCTATTGATGTAGAGATGCATAGAGTTCGCCTTGTTGCACCAGGAAAATGGATGTTGTGTGCGTCATTCATCTTGCCTGCGAGAGTAGCGTACGCAAAAACAGGTCGAAACTTGTAAATGTGAACCATGCTAGTGTGCGTACATATATATATATGTGTGTGTGTGTAGTATACAAAAAAAACTAACAAATTCGAATTCCTAAATAATTGAGGACCTTAAGACACCAAGTTAAAACTTTGATGAGCAAATTCTTCTACCGATTCATTTTAATATTTTACTGGTATTTTGTTCTGAGTAGCCTTGTATGTGTTGTATACTGTATGCTAGTGTGTGTTCATGAATGATAAGATTTATCTAAACAGAAATAGATTTAGCAGAGTAGATCTAAACAGTATTCTGAAGAAGGGCAATGTTGTCTTTAATTTCTTGGTTATACAGATTAAAGTTTAAGGTGCACATTGGAAAAGTTGAAAGAATTGGAAAAACTGAAAAATAAAAATAAAAATGGGTTCAGTCCTCATGGAATTATATTATGGTGTGTGTGTACACACACACACACATTTCATTTGTTACTTAGCATGTGTCTGACCTAAGTAAGATAATAACATTAAAAAAAAAAAACATAACCAAATATTATATATGAAGTTTAGTCCAATAAAAATAAAATAAAATCAGTTACTCCGTTTTTCTATTTGCCATTTTACAATAATAATTGTCTC
>BMAC01000281.1:1244694-1308092 GCA_014905375.1 Phtheirospermum japonicum | reverse complement strand
TTGGCTAGGGGCTAATGCCCCTGAAGTTCCTGACCTGATTGTAAGTTTAAAATTTGAAAGACAGTATTGGCTAAGGGCGGATGCCCATAAAATTCCTGACCTGATTGGCAGAAAAGCCAGTTTTGGCTAAGGGCGGATGCCCCTGAAATTCCTGACCTGATTGTCAGTTTGAGATTTTAACGCTAGGATTGGCTAAGAGAGGATGCCTATAAAATTCCTGACCTGATTGTCAGATTGAAATTTTAACACTGGGATTCGCTAAGGGCGGATGCCCATAAAATCTCTAACCTAAATTGTCAGAAAAGCCAGGATTGGCTAAGGGCTGATGCCCCTGAAATTCCTGACCTGATTGTAACTTCAAAATTTGAAAGCCAGGATTGGATAAGTACGGATGCCCTTTAAATTCCTGACCTGGTTGTGAGTTTAAAATTGAAATTCAGGATTGGCTAAGGGCGGATGCCCATAAAATCCTTGACTTGATTGTCAGTTTGAAATTTTCACACTAGGATTGTCTAAGGGCGGATCCCATAAAATCACTAACCTGATTGTCAGAAAAGCCAGGATTGGCTAAGGGTTGATTCCCTGAAATGCCTGACCTTATTTTAAGTTTAAAATTTGAATGCCAGGATTGGATAAGGGCGGATGCCCATAAAACTCCTGACTTGATTGTCAGAAAAGCCAGGATTGGCTAAGGGCGGATGCCCTTGAAATTCCTGACCTGATTATCAGTTTAAAATTGAAATCCAGGATTGGCTAAGGGAGGATGCCCTTGAAATTCCTGACCTGATTATCAGTTTAAAATTGAAATCCAGTATTGGCTAAGGGCGGATGCCCATAAAATCCCTGTCCTGATTGTCATAAAAGCTAGGATTGGCTAAGGGCGGATGCCCTTGAATTTCTTGACCTGATTGTCAGTTTGAAATTTTAACGCCAGAATTGGCTAAGGGCGGATGCCCATAAAATTCTTGACCTGATTGTTAGAAAAGACAGAATTGGCTATGCGCGGATGCCCCTGAAATTCTTGAACTGATTGTCAGAAAAGCCAGGATTGGCTAGGGGCTGATCCCCTGAAATTCCTGACTTGATTGTAACTTTAAAATTTGAAAGCCAGGATTAGATAAGGGCGGATGCCCTTGAAATTCCTGACCTGATTTTCAGTTTAAAATTGAAATCCAGGATTGGCTAAGGGCGGATGCCCATAAAATCTCTGACTTGATTGTCAGTTTGAAATTTTAACACTAGGATTGGCTAAGGGTTGATGCACTGAAATTCCTGACCTGATTGTAAGTTTAAAATTTGAATGCCAGGATTGGCTAAGGGGTGGATGCCCATAAAATTCTTGACCTGATTGTCAGAAAAGAAATGATTGGCTAAGGGCGGATGCCCCTAAAATTCTTGACCTGATTGTCAGTTTGAGATTTTAACGCCAGGATTGGCTAAGGGCGGATGCCCATAAAATTCCTGACCTAATTGTCAGTTTTAAATTTTACACTAGGATTGGCTAAGGGCGGATGCCTATAAAATCCCTAACCTGATTGTCAGAAAAGCCAGGATTGGCTAGGGGCTAATGCCCCTAAAATCAGTTTGAAATTTTAACACTAGGATTGGCTAAGGGCGGATGCCATAAAATCACTAACCTGATTGTCAGAAAAGCCAGGATTGGCTAAGGGTTGATTCCCTGAAATGCCTGACCTGATTGTAAGTTTAAAATTTGAATGCCAGGATTGGATAAGGGCGGATGCCCATAAAACTCCTGACTTGATTGTCAGAAAAGCCAGGATTGGCTAAGGGCGGACGGACGGATGCCCTTGAAATTCCTGACCTGATTGTCAGTTTAAAATTGAAATCCAGGATTGGCTAAGGGCGGATGCCCATAAAATCCCTGACATGATTGTCAGTTTGAAATTTTAACACTAGGATTGGCTAAGGGTTGATGCCCTGAAATTCCTGACCTGATTGTAAGTTTAAATTTGAATGCCAGGATTGGCTAAGGGTGGATGCCCATAAAATTCTTGACCTGATTGTCAGAAAAGAAAGGATTGGCTAAGGGCGGATGCCCCTGAAATTCTTGACCTGATTGTCAGTTTGAGATTTTAACGACAGAATTGGCTAAGGGCGGATGCCCATAAAATTCCTGACCTAATTGTCAGTTTTAAATTTTACACTAGGATTGGCTAAGGGCGGATGCCTATAAAATCCCTAACCTGATTGTCAGAAAAGCCAGGATTGGCTAGGGGCTAATGCCCCTGAAGTTCCTGACCTGATTGTAAGTTTAAAATTTGAAAGACAGTATTGGCTAAGGGCGGATGCCCATAAAATTCCTGACCTGATTGGCAGAAAAGCCAGTTTTGGCTAAGGGCGGATGCCCCTGAAATTCCTGACCTGATTGTCAGTTTGAGATTTTAACGCTAGGATTGGCTAAGGGCGGATGCCTATAAAATTCCTGACCTGATTGTCAGTTTGAAATTTTAACACTGGGATTGGCTAAGGGCGGATGCCCATAAAATCTCTAACCTGATTGTCAGAAAAGCCAAGATTGGCTAAGGGCTGATGCCCCTGAAATTCCTGACCTGATTGTAACTTCAAAATTTGAAAGCCAGGATTGGATAAGTGCGGATGCCCTTGAAATTCCTGACCTGATTGTCAGTTTAAAACTGAATGCCCTTGAAATTCCTGACCTGATTATCAGTTTAAAATTGAAATCCAGGATTGGCTAAGGGCGGATGCCCATAAAATCCCTGTCCTGATTGTCATAAAAGCCAGGATTGGCTAAGGGCGGATGCCCTTGAATTTCTTGACCTGATTGTCAGTTTGAAATTTTAACGCCAGAATTGGCTAGGGCGGATGCCCATAAAATTCTTGACCTGATTGTTAGAAAAGACAGAATTGGCTATGCGCGGATGCCCCTGAAATTCTTGAACTGATTGTCAGAAAAGCCAGGATTGGCTAGGGGCTGATGCCCCTTAAAATCCTGACTTGATTGTAACTTCAAAATTTGAAAGCCAGGATTGGATAAGGGCGGATGCCCTTGAAATTCCTGACCTGATTGTCAGTTTAAAATTGAAATCCAGGATTGGCTAAGGGCGGATGCCCATAAAATCCCTGACTTGATTGTCAGTTTGAAATTTTAACACTAGGATTGGCTAAGGGTTGATGCCCTGAAATTCCTGACCTGATTGTAAGTTTAAAATTTGAATGCCAGGATTGGCTAAGGGTGGATGCCCATAAAATTCTTGACCTGATTGTCAGAAAAGAAAGGATTGGCTAAGGGCGGATGCCCCTGAAATTCTTGACCTGATTGTCAGTTTGAGATTTTAACGACAGAATTGGCTAAGGGCGGATGCCCATAAAATTCCTGACCTAATTGTCAGTTTTAAATTTTACACTAGGATTGGCTAAGGGCGGATGCCTATAAAATCCCTAACCTGATTGTCAGAAAAGCCAGGATTGGCTAGGGGCTAATGCCCCTGAAATTCCTGACCTGATTGTAAGTTTAAAATTTGAAAGACAGTATTGGCTAAGGGCGGATGCCCATAAAATTCCTGACCTGATTGGCAGAAAAGCCAGTTTTGGCTAAGGGCGGATGCCCCTGAAATTCCTGACCTGATTGTCAGTTTGAGATTTTAACGCCAGGATTGGCTAAGGGCGGATGCCTATAAAATTCCTGACCTGATTGTCAGTTTGAAATTTTAACACTAGGATTGGCTAAGGGCGGATGCCCATAAAATCTCTAACCTGATTGTCAGAAAAGCCAGGATTGGCTAAGGGCTGATGCCCCTGAAATTCCTGACCTGATTGTAACTTCAAAATTTGAAAGCCAGGATTGGATAAGTGCGGATGCCCTTTAAATTCCTGACCTGGTTGTGAGTTTAAAATTGAAATCCAGGATTGGCTAAGGGCGGATGCCCATAAAATCCTTGACTTGATTGTCAGTTTGAAATTTTAACACTAGGATTGTCTAAGGGCGGATGCCATAAAATCACTAACCTGATTGTCAGAAAAGCAAGGATTGGCTAAGGGTTGATTCCCTGAAATGCCTGACCTGATTGTAAGTTTAAAATTTGAATGCCAGGATTGGATAAGGGCGGATGCCAATAAAACTCCTGACTTGATTGTCAGAAAATCCAGGATTGGCTAAGGGCGGATGCCCCTGAAATTCCTGACCTGATTATCAGTTTAAAATTGAAATCCAGGATTGGCTAAGGGAGGATCCCCATAAAATCCCWGTCCTGTTTGTCATAAAAGCCAGGATTGGCTAAKGGCGGATGCCCTTAAATTTCTTGACCTGATTGTCAGTTTGGAATTTTAACGCCAGAATTGGCTAYGGGCGGATGCCCATAAAATTCTTGACCTGATTGTTAGAAAAGACAGAATTGGCTATGCGCGGATGCCCCTAAAATTCTTGAACTGATTGTCAGAAAAGCMAAGATTGGCTAGGGGCTGATGCCCCTKAAAATCCTGACTTGATTGTAACTTCAAAATTTGAAAGCCAAGATTGGATAAGGGCGGATGCCCTTGAAATTCCTGACCTGATTGTCAGTTTAAAATTGAAATCCAGGATTGGCTAAGGGCGGATGCCCATAAAATCCCTGACTTGATWGTCAGTTTGAAATTTTAACACTAGGATTGGCTAAGGGTTGATGCCCTGAAATTCCTGACCTGGTTGTAAGTTTAAAATTTGAATGCCAGGATTGGCTAAGGGTGGATGCCCATAAAATTCTTGACCTGATTGTCAGAAAAGAAAGGATTGGCTAAGGGCGGATGCCCCTGAAATTCTTGACCTGATTGTCAGTTTGAGATAACGCCAGGATTGGCTAAGGGCGGATGCCCATAAAATCCCTGACTTGATTGTTAGTTTGAAATTTTAACACTAGGATTGGCTAAGGGCGGATGCCATAAAATCCCTAACCTGATTGTCAGAAAAGCCAGGATTGACTAAGGGTTGATGCCCTGAAATTCCTGACCTGATTATAAGTTTAAAATTTAAATGCCAGGAATTGATAAGGGCGGAAGCCCATAAAATTCTTGACCTGATTGTCAGAAAAGACTGGATTGGCTAAGGGCGGATGCCCCTGAAATTCTTGACCTGATTGTCAGTTTGAAATTTTAACGCCAGGATTGGATAATGGCGGATGCCCATAAAATTCCTGACTTGATTGTCAGAAAAGCTAGGATGGGCTAAGGGCGGATGCCCCTAAAATTCCTGACCTGATTGTTAGTTTGAGATTTTAACGCCAGGATTGGCTAAGGGCGGATGCCCATAAAATTCCTGACCTTATTGTCAGTTTTAAATTTTACACTAGGATTGGCTAAGGGTGGATGCCCATAAAATCCCTAACCTGATTGTCAGAAAATCCAGGATTGGCTAGGGGCTGATGCCCCTGAAATTCCTGACCTTATTGTAAGTTCAAAATTTGAAATTCAGGATTGGCTAAGGGCGGATGCCCAAAAAAATCCTGACCTGATTGCCAGAAAAGCCAATTTTGGCTAAGGGCGGATGCCCCTGAAATTCCTGACCTTATAGTCAGTTTGAGATTTTAACGCCAGGATTGGCTAAGGGCGGATGCCCATAAAATTCCTGACCTGATTGTCAGTTTAAAATTTTAACGCCAGGATTGGCTAAGGGCGGATGCCCATAAAATTCCTGACCTGATTGTCAGTTTGAAATTTTCACACTAGGATTGGCTAAAGGCGGATTCCCATAAAATCCCTAACCTGATTGTCGAATCTGGAATTACATCAAATGAGATACATATACACCTTCTTACAAAATGAAACTTGGCGAGTTTGATTACAAATGAAATAGACTAAGAAGCGAGAAAACTCATGAGAAAGCTTAAAAACTCATCCACAGGAGGCAGAAGCCCTCCTGTCAGAAGCTAGAATCCGGCCAACACGCCACAACTCGCGCTCTGTCTCATGGAGGCGCTAGCGATATCTGTCAGCCCACTCGAAAACGGCATTAGCTTCGCTGGCGGGAATGGTCATTCTACTTACCAACTCAGTTATGTCGGCCTTCTCCTCCTCTAAGTGACGATTAAGTTGGCGGAGCTCGATCCACTCACGTTTGTAGTTGAGTTTTTTCTGCCTTTCCTTTATAGAAGTCGGCACATTTGGGAAATTTTCTTCCGGAGAGCTACCAGTTTATCAGTAAGTTTGAAATTTTTAGCAAACAGAGAAATGTTTTTTCGCCTAACAATATCAATATCCTCAAGTAAGGACGGGGAAGCCATAACAAAAAAAAATGAAAAAAGTAAGGAAAATAGCATGTATATAAAGGACATAAGCACGTGCATTCCATAACGAGAAGGTACTAGGGTTTCCTTAAAACTAGGAAACCCTAAAAATTATTACAAAATGACAAATATTTTTTGCAACCAGAGAGCATTTAGGAGACAGATCAGCCACACAGGTAAAACAAACAAAGGATCTATCAAGAGCAAGAGATGAATAAATCTAGACTAGCCTAAATCCCTGCATCTAATTCTTCCGCCAGTTGCTCTACCGCATCTTCCGCTAAGGCTCCAGGAGATGCCCCCCCTGGCAGCTCACCCAGACCGACGAAGGTTGGGGAAGTAGTAGATGTGGTCAGGGCAAGAGCCAGGCCTTGATCTGGCTGAGCCACCTCCGGAATGGCGTTAAGGGATGTAAGTATATGCCCGGCAAACTCGTGGGCATCAATCCTGTGCAGGCGGTCCTGCTCTGGTGAGTAGCAGAAGGAGGAAGGATCGGGTGGCTGCTTCAAAGGCTCCGCACGGTCAAAAGGGAGCGTGGGCTTTTCCTGGGCCCATTTGGCCTGTGCATCCAAGGCAAGATGGTAATACACCTCATCCCTCGAAGCGAGCAAATGGTAGAGCTACTCAGACCCCAGGAAAGCTTGGCGGGTGACGTCCCTGGTGAATTGAATCAGCTTGAGCCCCTCTTCGGAGTTAAGAAACTCTTTCCTCCATTCTCTACGGGCTTTGGCCACCGCCTCATCCTCTAAGCTTCGGGCCTCAGCCAGAGCTTCATCCCGTGCTTCGGCCCTGGCAACTTCCAAGACCTTCTTCTCCGCCTTCTACATCTCCGCCAATTTCTGCTCAGCCTTTTTCAGCTTGGTCCCCCTGTCCATGCATAGATCGCACAACTCTTTCTTTCTACTACAATTTCTTATGTTCCTTGTCCAGGTCAGCATTCAATAGGGCCCCCTAGCCCTGGCTACCGAGATGGACCTCTTGGTCACCGCCTAAAAAAAAAGAGAGAAAAGAAAAGAAGACTTAGCAAGATAAAAAGGAAAGTGAAAAAGAAAAGTAGGTGAATAAATAATTTACCCTCGCCTCATCCTGGCATAGGGACTCGATGAGATCAGGGTCGGACCACTTCTCTAAGGTGGCCCTGTTAGCACTCGGACACTACCCCTAGATGAACTGAACTGCTAAAGGGCCAGACTAGTTCAAGACGGAGTCGTTGGTGAACCAAGTGTCATTTGCGGTGGTGATCTTAACTCCGGAGCCTGACGCCGCCCACCCCCACGCCCCCCCCCCCCCCCCCCCCCGTACCAGCACGCGACCTCTTCGCCGGCGGGACTCAGTCTTTTCCCTCTAATCTGAGGGAACAATTACCTCTATCTCCGGCTCAGAAAGGCCTTGGGGAGTACCTGATCAGCTGGCCTCAGCTTGGGAAGGCTCTGTCATTAGAGACCGCTGCTCCGACCCTGCAGTTGCTCCCCTTTGGCGAGCGGCCATGATTCGGTGCATCATGTTTTCTAAGGAAATAAGGACAGAGGTTAGTCAAAACCGCAATAAAATACAAGTCAAGCAAAATATTGAGAGAGCTAGGATTGTCAGTGTTCTTTACCAATCTCGGGGGTTAAAGGACTGTTCTCCTCCCGATCATTAAAGAAATATATAGCGGAGGGGACAAGAAGCTGGGATATATGAAAGATGTTTTCATTCAGGATAGAAATTATCCTCTTAAGTTGAGAATATCTATCTCTTACTGACAGATGCGGCTGAGCTGGCAAAAGTTCAATAGATTGGGGAGGGAAGCCCCAATACTTTGAATGGTGCACGAAGAAAAACTTCTTGTTCCAGGATTTATTGGAGGAAGGAATGTCGGCGATAAACCGAACACCTGCCCTAGCACATAGGTAAAAATAACTAGGGGCGGAGCTCTTGACTTGGAAGATTTGGAAGAAGGTTTGGGATGAGGGATCCAGGCCAGCATATCGCATGGTCAGGTTGTAGCTTATGATAATCCTAAAAGAATTGGGAACAAACTGGTGAACCGGGATTTTGAATAGCCGGGCTATTTCTAGTATTAACGGATTCATCGGAAGGCGTAAACCCACTTGGAATTGGTCAACGAAAAAGGTCAGATGGCCGGCCAGTGCCTGATACGCCATTATACCGCCGCTTGGGTTAACCAATTCGAATTGCTCTGGCACCTGATATTTATACCTCAGGTTCTCCACTGTTCTATCATTTAGGATTGAGCAGATATATGGCCGTCCGGGAATATAGGGTGGATACTCAAAGGATGGTGATGATGAAGGAGCCGACTTCACCGGTGGAGAATCGGCGGAAGAAGGATTGGTAGAAGAAGAATTAACAGAAAGAGAATTGGCAAGAGGAGAATCAGCAAAAGAAGAATATGATTGTGCAGACATTATTGAAGAGTAATAGGGATCAGAAAAGTACCTGGTAGTGAAGGTGGTCGGAAAGCGGTGAGCTTGAAGGGAATACTGCACCGCTTTAGAGAGAAAAGCAAAAGAGCTAGAGCGTTTGTGAAGGGAGAATGTGAAAAGTGATGAGGAAAGAGAAAATAGTAGGGATAAAAGGAGAGAAGATTTTTAAAAAGCGGGATCCTGATGGGATTCTCGCATTTAATTCCTGCCAGATGAATAATACCCTAGGTTTTGAGCTGGAACGTTAATCGTTGCTGTATATGGTAACCGTCGCTGACCCATTAGTGGTACAGTACCCGAAGAGACGTGTCGATATGGTAACTGTTTCTGGATATGGATCGTCGCTTATAATTCCGATAATTAGACCGGGTCAAAAGGCAAATTTTTCGGGACGGAAATTTGGAAAGATGCGTGGAACCCTAACAAAAACCCTAGAGTTTTTACAGATCTACCCCAACCACTTCAGGGGACACGAGTTCATATGACCTGAATGAAGAGACCTGGATTGGGGTAGACCTGGTCTAGGATCTCTAAGAAAGTGCCCAATAGGCTAACCTGTTGTGCCTTTGTGAAGTCCTGAGCTGACTTTCCCAGAGGAGGTCAGGAAAAGTAGATCGAGATGAGTTGAAGGAATTATCCTAGCTCAGGATAATTCTGGTGTGACTTAAATTCACGGATAAGATTAAGGTCAAGAGGCCTAGAGTCAGGAGAAATATCCTGATCTGATCGGAATCCTCTAAGAATGATTATAGGAGGACAGGCTTAGGAATGATTAGGCTTATGGGAAATCAGGCAATTTGATTTCCCAGGAGGGAACATGTGGTCCCCTTTGTCGTGATTATTGGCAAAACGGCCCGAGAATTGCGGATTCTATTTCTAAAATCTCAGAAAGGGTCCCCGCCAGAGAAAGATATAAATATTTCAGCCCCAAGGCTGAGAGAGGTATGACATCCTTGCGCCTTCCTTTCATTGCCCACTAAAATACACGACACCCTTAACTGACTTAAGCATCGGAGAGGTTTCCACCATAAATCTCCTGGTGGTCCTTTCTAACTCATTTTTGAGTGCAGGTTTGGTTTATTTCCAGGAAGATCAGAGTACTTGCGAAGGAGAGTATTTTGGTTTGGTTTATTTATTTTAAGGGTGAAACACATGTCCCAAAATTGCACCCCCGTCATCACTCTCATTCTCATATCTATAACCTCTTCAATTCCTTTTTCACTAATGGGCCCCATAAACTCCTTGCGAAGCCATATGCATGTGATCTTGTTCCACCAAAGGATAATTATGTCGGCGTGGATGAACCAAACTTTTGTGCACCCCTTTTAAGATATTTAATTAAAAACACGTAATTTTTCTCGCAAGATTACGACGAGCTTGTAGGGTGGTGAGTTTGAGTAAAGTCAAATCTCTCGAGGAAATAATTATTCGGTCTTTAAATGTTTTTCTCAATTTAAGCATAGAATACATGTACATTAGGGGTTTTAAAAGATTTTGAATTGATCATTATAAACTAAAGCAATAATTAAACTAAGGGTAATTAATCTAATTACTTTGAACTATATTATCAACTACGAGCAATAATTAAATTATTCGAACTTAAGAACTAAGAAGTAAAAGCAGCGAATCTAAGAACACGAATTTAATTAACTATCACGACACAATTATATCATAAGAATCTAAAAACAAATAACTAAGCATAAATCGAATCGCATAAATAACTAAATTAATCCAATATCCAAGAATGAAACGATTAGACTAATTAAACAAGTTCTAGAATTAACTAAGAATTTAACTATGAAATTAACTAGGAAATTAACTATGAAATTTACTAAGAGTTTAGAGTACTTATTGTAACTAGTGAAAGCAATGAAAATCTCCCGCTATTCCGGAGTTGAACATTGATCTTAGGCGAAGATTGAATCCCGAACGTGAAATCGAAGCCTCGTACTCGTTGTTCTTTGATTCTCGATCTTGGTCTTCAAATCTTGTTATAAGATGTGGAATTACGTTTATTCTAAGCCCAAAAACCCTAGGATCTCGTTTGTCCCCCAAAAATCCAAAATATGAAGGGTATTTATAGATATAGCATGTCTTGGCGCACAAGAAACCCTAAAAACGCATTTCTGGGCAGCCACGTCGACGTCGTGTTGATCGACGGGTGATGGCTCTCGGCGTCGACGCTGCCTGGGTGCTCACGTCGACTGAGCGGGGGCGTCAACTGACGCGGTCATGGATCGACACAACTGCAAGTTGCGTCGGCCTTGCGTCGACTGACGAACTCTTGGATCGACGCAACTGCAAGTTGCGTCGCCTTGGCATCGACGGAGCGTTGACCGTCGCGTGCAGGGGTCCGCGTCAACGCTTGTGTCGATCGACGCTACTGAGGCCTGTCTCATTTTCTCGATCTTTTTGCTACTCGTTCATCGGAAAGCTCGTTCTCTAGTCTTGAACATCGAACTTCATCTATTTACGCACTGTACTCTTCCTGTTACTTAGCTGTAAGGTGAAAAACAACAAATAATCACCTATTCTCATCAATTATGATTAAAATACGGTAAAATAAGCTGGAAATACAAAAATACGGAATTAAGCTTAAATCATCCAACTTATACCCAAAACAAACAGAAAAAAGAACTAAAAAGCTAATAAAAATAAGGACAAATATACTCTAATCAACTACCCCACGCTTAATTGGTTTGTTCGTCCTCGAACAAACGATAGATTCAAAGTATAACTAGAATGAAAATCAATCCAAGTAGTGAGTCGTGCTATGCTACATGCATAATTCTGAAAATATAGGTACAAATCACGCAACGTCAAACACTCCACCTATATTACATTGTCGCTTCAAAATCAAATTCATGCATCCTCTCAAAAGGGAAATATATATAGGTGTTCGCTCAAAAGCACTCAAGCATTGCTGCATGGGACGTGTATACACTCAAATCATACAAATGCATGCACAGTAAATAAGCACGAAAAATCAATCTCTTCTCCTAAGTCTTTACGGGTTGTAATGTAAGGCTCTTTGGATGGGTGTGAAATATATAAGTCGTGTGGCTAAATCGCTCACTCAACCTAATCTAATCAAGAAGCAAATTGCTTCACCTCGCTTAAAAATAAAAACCTCACTTAACTCTCATAACGTAGCCTTAAAATTTGGCTATTCCTCAACTCGAAACTCGTAAACCGACTGTAAGCTCAAACCACTTAAAACAATTGAAGATTATAATGTGCTTCTTACAATTACACAACTCTTGCCTTTAAACAATAGGCTTCATAGTAAAATAAAATACAAGCCTTTTTAAGTGCGTAGGCAATTACTAACACAAGACTCACCATCCTTTCTTATTTTTTTTAATATTCCCCTTGTTTATTCTTTTTTTATGGGGTCTCTATTTTTTTTTAGATGGTGGTCCTTACTTACAAAATAATAAATTCCTAATAAAAATTTCCAAGACTCAAATAACCAATAAAAATATGAACTCCTACCCCACGCTTTTAATGGGTTGTAGGGGTTGACTCAATAAAATCACTCAAAGCTATAGGCATGGATTATTTGGCTATGATTGGCTCATTCGTAATTTATAGTGGCTAAAATTTATGAATATGGCCGGAATAGGGTTTTTTTTGTGCCTTAACCTCATTTTGAAAGTCAACTACACATAGAGGTTTCAAAGAGAGATCAAAACCGAAACTTATTCAAGCACATGCAATGATGATAAACACCCAGACTACTCACTGGCTTTTTGCATGAAAAAGTTTTGAATTGACGCTTCTTTTTGGGTTTAGTGAAATCAATTGTGTCCAAGTACCATTTTACATATAAATAATAATTTTGGAAAATTAATGCACTTATGCACGCTCAAAAGACAAGAACTTAAAATCATACATACTCAACTTCGACAGACAAGCCATATAAACACAATTTAGCACAGAAATAGTAATTGATCACGTTAAGAATTTAATTATTACAGGCCAAATAATTACACAAATAAGCAATAAAAATCACACTCAACCACCCCCCCTCCCTAAAAATCCCGGCAATCTCCTGATTGCCACAAATACATCAAAATCCAAAAAGAGGAAGGAAAACAAAACATCCCTGAAATAAAAAGGTCGAGCCGCTACTCGTTGATTTGTGCAATCGGCCGCTTCATCAACGTACGTGATGTGAATTTCCCTAAGAAAAAAAAAACAAACAAAAGCAAAGAAAATAACAATATTTTGGGATTTTTTTTATAATATTTTTTTCAATTAAAAGCAAAAAAATAAAGATACAATGATGTCAAAACTCGCGGGATCCATCATCCTCGAGGTTCTCATAAACGTCCATACTCGGTTGGGGATAAGCCGCCTCAAACCGTTCCTCGAGGCTCGAAATGCGAGCGCGCATCTTTCTCAAGCTTCAACGGTATTGCTCGTGGTTCGCATCAATCTTGTCGTTAATTATTTGGAGCTTGTCGAACATCTTCAATTGAAATGCTCGGTTTTCTTCAAAAAATTGGCCCCAATCGGGACTCGGGCCCGAAGTGGTACGTGGGGCTAGCTCCATATCGCCATCCTCGTCGTTTCGAGATGGGTAGCCTCCTTGAGTCAATGACCTCACTCGGGGTGCAGGTGCACGCGTCAAAAATGGTAAAGTTGTCCCAAGTGGGCTAAGTCCATTTTCGGCCGCCTCGAACCCGAAGTGACGGGCGAGGCCGGTAATGTATGGTGCGAAGTAAAGGAGAGGCGTTTTGATGCCCGCCGTACCCCTAGTAACATTGAAGAGTCCTTTCAAGATCAATGGGTATAGCCGGACTTGACGACCATCAACAAGACATTGTAGGACGTAGAGCTCGGACTTGGTCGCATAGGTGGCCTCGTTTTTGCACAAAATGATGTGACCGAGGATCTTGTAGGCAACGTAGAGGGCTTCATCTTGAATCTTTGTGCAAGGGAATTGCTTGCAATTGCCCGTGTTTCCCCCGGTTATCATCCCCCCAAAAGAGGCTAAATCGAAGCCTTGAACGCCCACCGGGTGGTCCCCTTCGGTTGGGAAACCAAAAATGTTGCCAAATATCTCCTCATTCACAAACACGTCGTTCCCACCTATCCTACATGTGAACGTCTCTTCTTTCTGGATTACTAAAGTAGTGAAAAACTCGAGCATAAGATCATTAAATCCGGGGAGGAGCATTTGGGCGAAGTACCCACATCCGAGGCCATCGACATAGCGGGAAAGGTCAATGTGGTGTTTCGAGGCATCCTCCTCAATTCCGTTGACGTTCAAAGTCCGATGGGTCGCAAACCCCCATTTTCGAATATTTTTCAAAGTGTCCCCTTCCTTTTTGTCGTAGATAGGGAACAGTGCGCCCTATTTCCCCAAAATATCCTTGCATTTTCTCGCTCGAGACATTATCAATCAATAATAAATTGAACGGGAATGAAAATTCTTGAAAAATAAACCTTTTGCTTCTTTGGGGAATTTCGTCGAACACTAGGCGTGCGTGTTAAAGAAAGCAAGAATTTGGAAGGAAGCAAGAAGTTGAGAACTTTAAAGTTGAGAAGAAGAAGAAGAAAGTGAGAAAGAAGGGGGGGGGGGGGGGGGGGATTGGCGATTTTAAAGCAGTTTTCTAGGCTTCCCCCGCGGGTCACACGTGAATGGGTCGGGTCGGCGGCTAAAATCCGGTTTTAAATGCTTTTGGGCCGGGTATGGGATTCGCGTCGACGCTGCGTCGATCGACGCGAGCCCAATCGATGCTACAGAGAGCAATTTCTCGGCAGGTGCGTCGACGCCGCGTCGACCGACGCGAGCAGTCTCGGCATCGACGCTGGTGGAATTACTGGGTCGATTTTTTCTTTGCTTTATTATTAGTTCCCCTCGTTCGAGTCCTTCCATCTGTTCTAAACAAATAAAAAAAATAAAACATTAAATTACTGAATATAAAATACAAAAGGATACAAAAAGCTCGGGTTGCCTCCCGAGAAGCGCAAATTTTTAACGTCGCTTGCTCGACGCTATTTTGTTCATTTAATTCTAACCGTATGGTGGGTCTCCAAACTCCACCAGCTTGCGATCGCGATTCTTCTTTCTTACATCATGATAAGGCTTCAGTCTATGCTTGTGAATTTGAAATGATGATTTTTCGACCTCGTCATATAACGTGGCTACTCTATACTCGTCTAATTCTTTTATTAAGAACGGTCCGCTCCATGCCGCTCCAAAATTAGCTGGGTCATACATACGTTCATGATTATACAGTACCATCTCCCCAACCTCATACTGCAAGTTTTTGACTTTCTTAGCGCGAACCTCTTTTGATTTCTTCTTAATCCTCGTCCATTCGTTGAATTATGCCTCGCCCTTATTCTTTGTATGCGAAAAAATTTTGTTAGGGCCGAGGGAACCGTACCTTGAGCGACTTATTGGTGGCTTCAACTCCACCCTTTGCTCAAATTTATGTGCTTTGCTCTCCATATCTAAATTAACTTGAAATTCTTCAATAATATCTCTCATGTCAATACCTAGTAACTCGATAAAGTCCTCCCAACTTAAGTACATCTGGTCCTCAAACTCGTCGTACTCCTTGCTTGAATCAACTCGTGTATCCCCTCCCTCGATAGAAAATCCGGCGTCGTCCCTGTCGCTCAATTTGTTCAAAGTTGCGATTCCTCTTAACTCGTGGACGCACGATGTAATGGGGTCAACGAATGAACAATCATCTTGCAAGGCAAGGGGGGAGTGTTTTGAATATCTTTTAGAGAAAACGTCATTGTTTCACCCAAAACGGTCATTGTCATCATCCTTTAGTGAACATCAATTAGAGTATGGGAGGTAGACATAAACGGGAGCCCCAATAAAATGGCATGCTCCGTGCTCTCAGTCGGTACTTCGCCAACGTCCATAACCACAAAATCAACCGGAATTACGAGCTCTTCAACTTGTACTAAAACATCCTCAACTATCCCCAAGGGTACCCGGATTGAGCGATCGGCCAATTGTAGTCGCATGGTTGTCGACTTTAGTGGAATAAGATCAAATTCTTGATAAAGCGAGTACGACATTAGATTTACTCCTGCTCCAAGATCTAACATTCCCTATTGCTTGTTGTCCATTAGCCAATGAAATAATGATGCAGAAACTTCCAGGATCGCGTTCCTTGGGTGGTAATGGCTTCTTAAAAACCGTGCTAACTTCCTTCGGCAGTGTTACAAATTGGTTTGTCGCCAAGCTTCTCTCCCTTGAATCAATTTCTTTGAAAATATTTACATAGGCAGGCATTGTCTTGATCACCTCCAAAAGTGGCAAGTTGATATTGACGTTCTTTAATAAATTATAAAGCTCCATGAACCTTTTGTTCTCTTTCGCTGGAAGTAAACGGCTTGGAAAGGTAATAACATCTTTGATCGGCATTTTTGATTGCTTCGGTAGTGGTGGCTTAGGAACATCGTTTTCGCCAAAGGTGTTGGTCAGAATCGTCCCTTGAATGGATCCAGGAACATATCGATTAGAGGATTTATGCAGCTGATCTACTGGTTTAGAATCATCGCCCTTGCTAGGAGTTGGTGCTCTATTCTCGACCTCGACCTCATGAACTGCTGACGCCTGTTCAGCTTGGCTTGGAAGTTTACCCTTCTCGTCCGAGAGTTTGGCCAGGTGAGTCGATAATTATCCTATGGTTGTTTCAAGTTTTCTCTGCCCAGCTGTATTCTCGAGAATAGCCTTTTTCATGTTAGTGATTTAGTTCGAACGTCCACCAGTCCATCTCGATTTTTAATAGTTTCGGCCACTTGATTTTGCTGCTAAACCAAAAGCTGATCAGTCGATTGAACTGTTGGAGGAACCTGCCCTTGTGTATGAAAATTATTTTGTTGTGGTGGCAATGGTGCTTGTGCATGTGATGGTGGGTACTGCGGATCAGGTGGCATATAATTCGGACTCCTTGGGCCCCACTTAAAAAGAAGATTATCACGTTGCGAGACAAATTTCTTAGGCCTTTGATAATTCTGGATTGCATTTACGTCTTCTTGCTGTTCAATAGTGTCAGGACATATGTCTGCTGAATGTTGGGGGGATCCGCATTGGTTACACGCTACAGCATTCTTCTGCGCAGCGGCCTTGCTTGCTCGCTCGGCTTTCCAAGCAGCTAATATTTCGTCAAATATCTCTGCACACTTTTCCTTGACTTACTTGCCGTCATCTAAATCAAGATTGGGGATGGAAATATCATTAACCTTCATTTTACGAGTCCGAGAGTTTGTATGTCTAGATTTCTCGCTTTGCTTCTCCAATACCAATCTCGCCTCGGTGGCTGTCAAATCTCCGAAATCTCCTCCTGCCGCTATCTCTACTTCTCGTTTCCCATGGTCCAATAATCCATCGAAGAAAAATTGGTTAGTCATCTCTGGAGAATAGTTGTGGTGGGGGCAAGCTTGCAAAAATGTCTTGTAACGTTCCCAAGTTTCATGAAATAGCTCTCCCTCCAATTGTTCAAAGGTAGCAATTTACCTCCGAAGATGCCCCGTTGTTTTTGCTGAATAGTATTGATTTAAAAACTTCTCGCTGATCATATCCCAGTCAGTCAACGAACCAGGCTCTAGGGATAGTAGCCATGACTTCACCTTATTTTTCATGTTGTACGGGAAACAAATCATTTGCACCTCCTCTTGGTTAAGGCCATGAAGCACAAATCTTCCAACTTCATCAACAAAATAGTTCAAAAATGCCAAAGGGTCTTCATGGGAACCTCCGTGAAAAGTCGGGAGTAAATTAAGTTGGTGAGGTTTGATCTCCACTTCTCTTGCGGTTGGTCCAAGAACAATAGAAGACCTAAAAGGTATAACCTTCAGACGCGCCAGATCGCGCTGTCTAGGTGCTCTATCTCCCCTTGGTTCTCTAACTTGGTACTGAGCTCTTTAGTAGTGGTTGTCATATGCATTTCTTTCGTAATCATTGTCACGCTCTTATCGCCTTTCAAAACGGTCTTGTTCGTAGCCATGGTTTTGATGCGAAAACCAATCATTCACGTGCCTATGATTGTTAGCATGCTCGTTATGCTGAAAAAAATCTTCATTTCTGAATGGCATGTTCTCGATGTTGCCTTGACAATTGAGATCGCCGTTCCTTTCTTCGTTTTTCCTCATATATGCCATGTTGGGTTGGTGATTGACTACGTTGTGCTGTTGGTCGACTCCTTCATTTCGTCTCATGTTCTCCATGTTTTGCTGATAATTAGCGTAGTAGGCTCGGGGTTGTGGTTGTCCTTGCAAAATGATTGGTTCACTACCATACCCGTTTCTAATGGGATGTGGTGGTGATCTTGGTGGTGAATCGCCATTTAGAATCGAATGTGCTCCCAACATTGTGTCGGGAACTTGGTCGCAAACAAAATCAGTCGCTTTTGAAGAATCGTTCTTGGGAATAAAAAGGGGTCTTGGTCAAGGTGTATTTGAACAGTGGATGTTGTCAATGAATGGTGCAAGATCGCGTTAAAGTGATCGTATACCTTGCATAAACTCAATAACAAATCAACGTACCAAATGACAGAAATCCAAACCAAGTGCGAAAGAAGAAAAAGAAAATAATAACATAACAAGAAAATAAAATGAAAAATATCCTTAATTCCTACTCGTTGCTTCCCCAGAAACGACGCCAAAATTTTGAACCAAACTTTTGTGAACCCCTTTTAAGATATTTAAATAAAAACACGTAAGTTTGCTCGCAAGAGTACGAGGAACTTGTAGGGTGGTGAGTTTGATTCAAGTCGAATCTCTCGAGAAAACAGTTGTTCGGTCTTTAGATATTTTTCTCAATTTACGAACTAGCATAAAATACATGTACATTTGGGGTTTTAAAAGATTCTGAATTGATCATTATAAACTAAAGTAATAATTAAACTAAGGGTAATTAATCTAATTACTTTGAACTATATTATCAACTACGAGCAAAAATTAAATTATTCGAACTTAAGAACTAAGAAGTAAAAGCAGCGAATCTAAGAACATGAATTTAATTAACTATCACGACATAATTATATCATAAGAATCTAAAAACGAATAACTAAGCATAAATCGAATCGCATAAATAAACTAAATTAATCTATTATCCAAGCATGAAACGATTAAACTAATAAAACTTGTTCTAGAATTAACTAAGAATTTAACTATGAAATTAACTATCAAATTAACTAAGAGTTTAGAGTACTTATTGTAACTAGTGAAAGCAATGAAAATCTCCAGCTATTCCGGAGTTGAACGTTGATCTTACGCGTAGATTGAATCCCGAACGTAAAATCGAAGCCTCGAACTTGTTGTTCTTCGATCCTCGATCTTGGTTTTCAAATCTTGTTATAAGATGTGGAATTACGTTTATCCTAAGCCCAAAAACCCTAGGATCTCGTCTGTCCCCCAAGAATTTCAAATATGAAGGGTATTTATAGATATAGCATGTCTTGGCGCACAAGAAACACTAAAAATGCATTTCTGAGCAGCCACATCGATGTCGCGTCGATCGACGCGTGCTGGCTCTCGGCATCGATGCTGCCTGGGTGCTCGCGTCGACTGGGCGGGGGCGTCGACTGATGCGGTCATGGATCAACGCAACTGCAAGTTACGTCGACCTTGCGTCGACCGACGGACTCTTGGATCGACACAACTGCAAGTTGCGTCGGCTTGGCGTCGATAGAGCATCGACCGTCGCGTGCAGGGGTCCGCATCGACGTAACGTCGACGCTTGTGTCGATCGACGCTACTGAGGCATGTCTCATTTTCTCGATCTTTTTGCTACTCGTTCACCGGAAAGCTCGTTCTCCAGTCTTGAACATCGAACTTCATCTATTTACTCGCTGAACTCTTTCGGTTACTTAGCTGTAAGGTGAAAAACAACAAATAATCACCTATTCTCATCAAATATGATTAAAATACGGTAAAATAAGCTGGAAATACAACAATACGGAATTAAGCTTAAATCATCCAACTATACCCAAAACAAACATAAAAAAAGAACTAAAAAGCTAATAAAAATAAGGACAAATCTACTCTAATCAGTGGACATAGACCGAATATCACAATCGGCTATCATAGTACGATCATCAATTATTTAGGGGAAAAAACTCAATCATGATCCCGGTGTCATGGAAACAAAACCACGAACTACCGTGATGGTTCATCAATAACATGTGTCTTTGACGTAAAAATATCAATAAGTTTTAGACCATCCTCTGACACCCAATCCTTCATACACGTCCTTAAATAAATGACAATTAAATTTATAAGGCCACTAATAAAAAAATAGCACCGCTCGCTGCTGCAGTAACATTTCAAACACTCTCGATAAGAAATTGTCTAAGACTTACCTCGCCATATCATAGAACATTTCATAAAGCACCTCCATCTTGCGGCTAGAAAACTCATCAATGTTAGGAGAAAAGAACATACTCGCAAAAATCGTAGGCACATGCTGCAAAATAGGATTCTTTATAAATGTTAATGTTATCTCAGTCAACTTTAGAATATAATGTTGCTCTCTTGACTCGGATCGGCAAAACCACCAAAAACCTAACAATTCTTCTTCCTCCTCATCACTGTTATCAAGTGTTTAAGGAAAAAATGTTACATTCCAATTTCTCCTCCAAGTATTTTGGTTTTGCAGTAGATTCGTTTTTTTCATTTGAATATTTTCTCTACGTAAAAGTAATGGGGTTTGTCCTTGATTTTGAAACCGAATCTCAGTCTTTGTGCGTGGACTCATCACTTCATAAGATATACTCTACTTTAAAATTCAATCATCAATTCATGAAACGTATCATAACTCTTGTGGAACAAAAATTTACATCCCATCAACCCGAATAAAGTCTCAACATCCACCACAAAACAATAGTAAATTAATGATAAATTTATCCATTGGTAAGAGGCCAAAAATATGTCGGTAACATGATTACCGACATATTTCATTTATCCATAAAACCTTTTCAAAAATTATTTGACCTTTTTTATGTGTGTTTTTATCTAACCTTATTGTACAATATAGATGTAGTGCACAACGAGAAACATCATGTTCCTCAAGGACCAGGTTGATTTAGAAATAAATAAGTAATATACAATGGATAATTTTATTTTATTTTCAACTAACAAGAAAGATGGTTTTTTTTGTGTCATTTTCGATGACAAACATGAAATACAAAATTATATCACTATCACAATTCTCCAAGGTTAAAAAAAATAGTAAGTAACTGAGAGAATTGATTGATAAGGAGATGTTTTGGGGTTCAGGGGCACAATGTTTTCTAAATGTAAATCCTTTTCAATCAACCAAGTATTATTTGTGACTTAATTCAATATAAGTCAATTACAATTGTATTTTAATCCTTCTTTTGAGGCAATTAATCCAAAGATTCTAAGAATTAATCAATGTTTCCGTTCGAAATCACATTCAGAACTCCAAAAGGTTTTAAAAATTTAAACGACTTCACTACTAATCTCTAATATCTCGATCTTATTAATTAGAGTATTTTGTGTTTGAAAATACTATTTATAAATCTTCTCGCAATTCTATTTACCAAATTATAAGTTATAAAAGTTTGTCAAGAAATTACAATTATCAAGCAAAAGAGGTTGTCAATCAGTTATAGAACAATGATTTACAAAGAGAAAAATATTAAAAGGAGCATACCATATTAAAAGTAATATCAAAACATCTTGTTCATCATTTCCAAATCAAGAAATATAATGAATTTATCTAGACATAGCTAAATTTTTTTCTAGGAATTTATCGAACACTTAATGTTCATAAGAAAAATTGAAAATAAAATATAAAACCATAGGATTGTCTAGATTGAGCCCTTTGATCCTTGTGTTATTTGTGTTTCTCTTCGTAATCTTCACACTCACGCTCTATCTCACTATTAAGATCGCTTCTCAGCTCAAAGGGTGAGGCTTGATGTATTTGATTGCATTTTGGCCGCTTTTTTAAGTCGAAGCTCAAATCTCAGCATTGAAACCAAACAATTAATCACTTTATAAGTGCTTTATTTTTATTTTATTTATTAGATTAGTTTATTTTTGCTTTCATGTTAAAAATTGAAAATTCGCACATTGATGGGAACATGAGCAAGGTGCACGGATTGAGGTCGTGTGCTAGAGTCGTGCATGTCTAGTCGGGTCCTAACTAAGTCTGTACATTACAAAATTCATAACTATTTTGGTCGTGTCTATTTGGAGGTGAATTTATGTGAATAGAGCATGACCATATGGCATAATAGGGGACATGCACCTAGGGTCATGAAACTGATTACTTGTTTGGTTTTAATGTTGTGATTTCATCTTCGACTTAAAAAAGGGGCCAAAATTCAATCAAAATACATAAGGCCTCACCCCTTGAGCTGAGAAACGATTTCAATAGTGGGATAAGTGTGAGAGTGAATATTCGGAAGAGAAACACGAGGATCAAAGTACTCAATCCAGACACTCCTGTAGTTTTATATTTTAATTACAATTTTCTTATGAACATGAAGTTTACAATGAATTGCCTAGATAAATATTTAATATGTCGAGCTAAATTCTATTATATTCTTGGGTCTCGAAATGATGAACAATTTATGTTTTGATATCTATTTCAATCAAGTATGATCGCTTTGATATTTTCTATTTGTATATCATTGTTGTATAATTGATTGACAACCTCTTATGCTTGATAGTTGTAATTGTTTAACAAACTTTTATAACTTATAAGTTTGATAAATCAAATCCATAGGCTTTCTAAACACAAAACACTCCAAACAACAAGATCGAGAGATTTGAGATTAATAGTGAAGTCTTTTAAACCTTAAGACTTTTTGGATATCTAAATGTGATTTCGAATGGAGAAATTATTTCATACTTATAATATATGGTTTAATTACTATGAGAGTAGTATTAAACTACGATCTATGGTTTAATCACTTTGAGAGAAGTACTAAACTACGATTGTGATTTAATAGTGAAGTCTTTTAAACCTTAAGACTTTTTGGATATCTAAATGTGATTTCGAATGGAGAAATTGTTTCATACTTATAATATATGGTTTAATTACTTTGAGAGTAGTATTAAACTACGATCTATGGTTTAATCACTTTGAGAGAAGTATTAAACTACGATTGTGATTTACTTGTACTGAATTAAATCACAAATAATACTTGGTTGATTGAAAATGACTTACATTGGGAGTTCATAAATCTCCTTATCGTTTGATTATTTCAACTTCTTGCTATTTGTTTTTAATCTTTATGAATTGTGATAGAGATATAATTATGTATTTTATGTTCTCCATTGGTAACAATACAAAGATCCTTATCTAAATTTATATTTTAAATGTTGGGGGAAAGTAATTTATTAGATGCACCTAGGTGCACCTTACAAGATGCAACCACTTTCTTATGTGTAATGGTATATGTATGTTTTGTGTGATGGCATATGTATATTTTGTGCGACAGTATATGAATGTTCTATGCAGTGATTTATGGATGTTTTTATACACCTAAAAGTTGTCTGATTGTATATGCATGTTATGTGCAATGATATATGGATATTTTGTGCGATGGTATATGCATCTAAAATCATGGTGCACCCGTGTGATGGTATATATATTTTTTGTGCGATGGTATATAGATGTTTTATGTTTGTGTGATGATGGATGTTCATGTTGCCAACAATTATATTCATCACATATAACACTCATACATAATCACACAGAATATATATATATATATATATATATATATATATATATATCATTGCACAAAACATACATATACCATCACAAAGAACCGGGTGCACCATACACCATATATGAGGGAAAGGAGTAGAATTATTATAAATGAGAGATTCATAATTAGAAATAGATCTAGTCTTCACAACCCTAGTTTCAGCAATTGGACTCCCTCCCGCCTCAATATCCTCATCAACATCCTTGCCCTTTTCCTCAATCTTTGATTTTCCAATCTTCTTAACTTCCTTCTCGGGCATCATTGGACCTTCGTAATTGGTACCATTTCCTAACATGATAGCATTACATCATTCGAGTTCATCTCGGTTTATTAAAAAATTGACTGTTATGATCTTGACCACTTACTGTCTTTGATAATTTCCCAATTTGTGTCTCAAGACATCTCAATTGAGCTTCTATACTTGTGGTCCACGAGGAGACTTGGTTTCCAATCACATCTAACTTCGCCTTACCCCTCACAAAGTGATTTGTCATATCTTACATAAATGTTCCCAAAATAGCCATGATGAATGGCCTCTTCTCATTGACTATTTCACCATTAACTACCATGAAACTCATGGGTGGTTAAAGTACGTTCTTCGTATTACCATAAGAAAATTTTTAATAGTTGTGATTATTCAGATGGTAAAACCTCAGATTTGGGCTACTTCGGTAGTTGTTCTTATACTTTAGTCCTACAAGATTCACATCCTTTGATACTTCTTGCGGTAAAATACCACATGTTAATTGGAACTCCTCGGGCTCCTCTCGTAAAGGTATTTAATTAATTCGTCGAAATGACCATTTGTACTTAAATCTCCTTACAAGGATTCATATCCATCACCTTAGCAACACATCAAATGTTTGACCTCTCAGATAGACATTGGTAATTGTTTATTGACATATCCTTAATGAGTTTGAATGCCACTATAATAATCTTTGAAACTAAGGACCCATCCTTTGCCCATCAATCAAAACACAAGTTTGCCCTATTAGCCCATTGTAAAAGAGACAAATTTATTTACTCTCTAAAAGATCATGTTGATTCCACTTCTTAATAAGCTCATAGAAACATTCCCAAGCTTCCTATAATGGTTTTAAATAAAATAGAATAAACTATTTAATCTTGCTCGTCATCTGCATCGTCTAAGTTGGAGGGAATTGTTTTGAATGAAATATTTTCTTAACTTTGTGAAATGTTTTGATACTCACATCATCAATCCTTTTCAAACAATTGCTCTCCTCATCCCTTAAAGAGAAAGGGAATAAGCCCATATGAAGGGCATCTTAGGACACGCCATTAATCTTTTATAAATAACATATTTACATAAAATGTGTAAGATATTCATGCGGCTCCTTGGTCGCTCCACCCCCAAATTGCTCTTAAGAAAACATCTTAATCAACTAGTCTTTGATTTTGAGATTATTCATTTAAACGAGAATATGTGTTATCCCTTTGTAATTTTAATACTCTGTTTAACAAAAATCATCACGAAAAGGTGGTTGAGTCATCCCTGTAACCTCGTTTCTACTAGTCTTCTTATCATTCCTGCTCTTGCTTGAGCTGTTCTTATTATTGTCGCTCAAAGTGCTCAAGTTGATCTCGCAGCTGATTCTCCCATTCTTGTCATTTCAATAAAAGATCATTAGGATTACGTGAGAGATGAATTAATTACTATATTGCGTGGGTTGTACTCGTCACATGATCGCCGAGCGCCGTGTCCCGGTGGAGCTTTTTGAGAAACACAATCTGATTGCCTATCTTCAACACAAAGGTATGTATTCCACCGTTTCCACAACAATGCCTTTTGTATAGGATATCGTTGTCGAGTTTTATGCCAATATTTTGCCCTCTATGGTTGGTTTGGAGTCTGTTAATTATGGCAAAGTATATGTGCATGGCAAGGTGTTTTCTTTCACTCCTGCTTTGATTGATGAGTTGTTTGGCACTAAGCCATACCAGGGTGAATCTACGGCCTCATTGTGTTTTCCTTCTTTGATTTTTAGCTTGCTGGAGAACCAAGGTTTGACACTTCGTCCCGATGATGTGCTCACGGGTGAAGCGGATTGGTTTGCTTTGAGAGACCAGCATACTGCAGGTGCTAGAGTTATTGATCTACTGTGGCAAGCCCCTTTTTCAGGCTAATGTTGCTAGTCATGTTGGGAGGGACGTTCCCAACATGGTCCACATTTCTGCGCAGGTCCTTCGTGCACATGTGGCTTCTATTGATTTGCAGATGACTCAGCTGAAGGCTCTTCATAGCTCTCTCTTGAAGGCCCTTTCGCTTTCTGGTCAAAAAGGGGGAGATGATGTTGACGTGGATACCAAAGCTGTTGATGAAGCTGCTGCAGGAGATGATGTTGGTGGAGAAGATATTGTTGCTGCCGAAGCATTCGCCAGTCTTGCTCAGGAAAAGCGAAGGAAGCGAATTAGCTCTCACAATAAGGCTTTGAGGAAAATGAAGAGAATACAGAAGAAGAAGAGGAAGGATAGGGGTGAAGGAACTTCGACATCCCCTCATCGTTCGAAGAAAATTCGAAGTCAATAAGTTCCTTTATTCTGTTTTATTTTGTTAAGTGATATTTTGAACAATGTTGGTTTGTAATGTTGGTTTGAATTGTTTAACAACATTGGGTGTTTTGTTTAGGGGGAGTTTACTAACTTAGGGGGAATGAGTATTTTTATGTTTTTGCGTCGTAGTGTTTTGTCCAGAAAGGCAAAAAGGGGAGATTGTTGAGGAACTTATTTTTGGCATTAATTCCTATTTTGGTATTTGACTTTCTTAGGCACAAAAGTAATTAGGAACTCTAGATTGTGTTTCCTAGTTTATTTATAGGACTTTATTTTACTAGATTGTGTCTAGATTTTAGTATGCTTATTTACCAAGTTTAAAATTATAGGATTGTCTATTTAAGACAAGAAGAACTCTAAATATTGGGATGACTTTACGCACGGGATTTTGAGAAGAACAGATCGACGCGACGCAAGACGCAAGCAAGACGAAGAACACAAAGATTACTTGGAGCCATTGATCGAGATCGACAAGTTATTCAAAGTTGTGTGACCAACGGAGAAGATCTTGTTCAACCTAGACGACAAGTATTTAGTATCATGTGTTTTAATACTTTAGTTTTCATATATTACTTAATATTTTTGTATTGATCGAAAAACAAGAAAGTAATATAGTTTTTGGGTTTGTACACCTAAGTTCACAAGTACTTTTACTTGTGAACTGAATTTGTTATATCGTGTTCTTAACTTTTTTTTCCGCTGCATATTTTTATTTTACTCTGGTCGATGTTGGTAGACAGTGTTGTTTAACATTGTTAACAAGATCGTAAATCTGAGAGTTATTTTTAAAACCATAGACCTTCAAATATTACAATTGGCATCTAGAGCGGGTTACTTAACCTTTTAAGTACTGATCCTTATTTTTTAGGTGCTATGGATGCTCAAGGTAACCCAAAGCCACCGATCCTCAACGGGGAGAATTATTCCCTCTGAAAACAAATGATGCATTGGCACTTAAAAAGTATCAATGAACGTGTATGGAAAACCGTCCTCCTTGGATGGGAAAAGCCACGTTTTACTGATGGTAAAGGCGAAACCTTCCCCAAAAAGGAAGTAGAATGGACTTCTGAGGAAGAAGCTACTCCAAAATGGAATTCCAAATGCATCAATACCTTCTGTAGCTATGTAGATGCAAGTTACTACCGAGTCATCAAGAATTACGAGTCAGTAAAGGATGCATGGGACGCACTCTAAAGTATGTGTGAAGGAACATCGAGCATAAAGAAATCAAGGCTGAGAATGTTGATGTCCACTTTCGAAGCAATGAGAATGGATGAGAAGGAGTCGATCATGGACTATGCGATGAGATTATCAGACATCACAAACGAGTGCAGAGAGCTTGGTGAAGCAATAACTAACTCTCGTCTTGTAGGAAAACTGCTGATATCTATTATAAAGAAATACAATATGAAAGTGGTTGTCATAGAAGAATCTAAAGATGTTGATAACATTGAGTTCAACACCTTGGTTGGAAACCTTAAGCAATATGAGATGGAACACCTTGGTTCCAACTCAAGAGAGAAGAATGTTGCTTTTTCCTCCGACGCTAATCCAGACAACGATGAAGATGAAGAGGAGTTTGATTTCAATGGAGTTCTGAAAAAGATGGAATCCACTACTCTTGGTGAAGATAAATTGTCATTTGTTACCCAATGTTTCAATAGTTTCCTGAAGAAGAAGAATAGCCTTGGAGGATCAAATACGAAGACCAGGCCACAGGTGTCCACGCCAAAATTCGCTGGACATGCTCTTCCCAGATCTCAGTCCACATCTTTAATTCCAAACGCATCCAACCCCACGAGACCTCTCAGTGAGGTGCAATGTCATGAATGTAAAGGTTGGGGACACTACAAGAATGAATGTCCTAACAGTCTTAGGAAGAAAAGCATGGTTGCTACTGACTTCACGAAGGCATTAGATTTCGAGACCTTCTCTCGTTTGAGAAGAGATCTCAGTATGTTCATTGTCTAACCAATGTTGGTTTGTGATGTTGTGACACCCAATATCAACATCAGTCACAACATCTATATACATTTGCATTGAGTTTGATTGAAAGTGTTATAAGGTCCTGTGTTGCAATAAAAGTGATGGCAAAAAGAACCAACCTCTTCAATTGGGTGATTGTGGATCTTACCTGCAGAAACTGGCTTTCTCCCAGGTCCAAAAATAAAAGGTGTTAAACAGCATTTGCTGAAGATTAAAAATTCAATTCCCTAAAAAGGATGAAGAAAATATGGGTTCAATTTGTTCCAGTCTTTAAATTTCACCTTCTTGAGAGATCTTGACGTAGTCATTAACTTGGGTTAAGGGGTAAGTTTCCATTGACTTCATCTAAGACAATGTTGGTTTATAATGTTGTCAGTAATAAAAAGCAACATTGGATCAAGTCACTGAAATCATAATATGTTTTTGTATATTCTTTTAGGTCAAAAATTTTAGGCATCCCATAGGACATTCATACTTTGTGAAGATGTCATCTTGTTGTGCGTACTGTTGCTTGTGTTCTTGTCTTTCGTGAAATCTCTTAATTTTATTTTGAATCTAGTTAACTAAGTGTTTCAGTGGAGTTGAAATCGGAAGGCTAATCAGGTAATAACGAGGTAAATTTGGTGAGTGAAAATTAACATTGCACAAGATTGATACTACTGGGATGATGGTTCAATTTTTCCAACTTTGTATTTCGGTTGATTTTGTAACTTGAGTTGTGCAATTTTATTTTTTTTAAATGGGAGATAATGGTGTAGTGGGTTTGATCACATTGCCTACATTAAGGGGGAGTAGTGTTTTTAAAGGAAATAAAATCGGAATTGGGGTCAAAAATCCACTTCTGGGTAAAATTAGGGATTTTCCTTTTATTTTTCATTTCTTCTCTCTCTTTAGCAACGGTCCTTTTTTGAAAGTATAAAAACCTGTTCTGATTTTACCGTTTGATCACCTTCCCAATTACCCCTCTGCAAACTAAATCTCCATCTCTCTTAATTCTCTCCAATTATTTCTATTTCCTGGTGCTCTTGTATTTCTGAGAATTTGCAGGATGTCAAACTCGCCATCGCCTTCATCTGTCCCTAAGTTGCCGGTAGAGGTTCGTCGCTCCGGCGCCCTATCCAAAGGTTAGTGGGCTAGACATACGCGAAGAAATTGGTGGTGGTTCCTCTTCAAACCCACCACCGGTATCAACATCACCACCATCCTCGCCGGCGCACGATTCCCGCGTTGTTGTTCTAATTCTGCCTCCGATTGACGCCACGCCTGTAGCGCAAGTGTTCCCAGGACAGCCCAGGAATGAAATTGATGTTGATAATCCCCCCAATTTGGCGTTTGTTGATGAAACATTTGGGCGAGTGGGGAACCCTACTCTGAAAAGATCACGGCGCCTGCACAATATTCCTCCCGGTGTTGTGCCGCCCGCAGTACCAAAGAGCAAGGCGGGGCCGCGCCGCAATGTGCCGATTGAGCATATGAACCTCACGGAGGATGTCCGACCCTGATGATGATTATTACGTCCCTGCTCCGGCGGAGGGAGCGGTGCTTCCGTTGCCTTCGGCTCCTAGTGTGAAGGCGAAAAAGACGCCTCACCGGAAGCAGCTTGTGAGATTGGCTAACAAGCGATCAGGTCAGGCGAAAGTCAAAGTTTCTCTTGCCTCTACTGCGACAGAGTATTCATCCCCTCCCTACACTGTTTTGGATTTTATCACCGGCGAAGTCACCAGCTCTGCCAAACCGCCTGCCGATGTTCCTCCTTCATCTCCAATTCATGAGGATCAACCTGAGTATGATCCAGATTTGTTTGAGCATTCCCCTTATTTATCCTTTAAAATGCCTCTGCGAGATATTCTTAATGCCTGCAAGAAGGACAAGAAGAAAAAGAAGGGTGCTCGGATGGATAATGTTGCTACTAATGTTGATACCCCCGTACCAACATCACATCACTCTCCGACTGTTTTGTCCTCTAGCACTGCCTCTGTTCCACTTGCTTCTCCTGCTCCCACGCCGATTTCTTCCGATGCTTGTACTCATTTTCAGTCGTCCACGAGTAATCCTTCTCTGACCCCTGAGCTTGAGGATATGTTGCCTTTTTCGAAGAAATTTCTTATCGCCAAGGCTGCCGAGTTTTTTGCCGCCTACCAAACTCGTCACATGATCGCCGAGCGCCGAGTCCCGGTGGAGCTTTTTGAGAAACACAATCTGATTGCGTATCTTCAACACAAAGGTATGTATTCCACCGTTTCCATGGCAATGCCTTTTGTACAAGATATCATTGTCGAGTTTTATGCCAATCTTTTGCCCTCTATGGTTGGTTTGGAGTCTATCAATTATGGCAAAGTATATGTGCGTGGAAAGGTGTTTCCTTTCACTCTTGCTTTGATTGATGAGTTGTTTGGCACTAAGCTATACCGGGGTGACTCGACGGTTGATGATATGAATGAGGTGGTTTTGTTTTTGTCTGGTGGTCTGGTTAATGCGTGGTTTGAACAGCTACCTAGTACTCGTCTTTCCTCTCTTTACTCTATTCTGCATAAGCTTGCTATTTGTAGTTGGGTTCCCTCCAACAACACAACGTGTGTTACGCAGCCTCAAGCCCATTTCCTATATAGGCTTGGGAGAGGAAACAAATTTAGTTTTGGCCAGCATGTTTTTGATATTATTGCTAAGTTTGCCACCACGAAGTCTGCGGCCTCGTTGTGTTTTCCTTTTTGATTTTCAGCTTGCTAGAGAACCAAGGTTTGACACTTCGTCCCGATGATGTGCTCACGGGTGAAGCGGATTGGTTTGCTTTGAGAGGCCAGCACACTGCAGGTGCTAGAGTTATTGATCTGCCGTGGCAAGCCCCTTTTCGGGCTAATGTTGCTAGTGATGTTGGCAAGGACGTTCCCAACATGGTCCACATTTCTGCGCAGGTCCTTCATGTACATGGGGCTTCTATTGATTTGCAGATGACTCAACTGAAGGCTCTTCGTAGCTCTCTCTTGAAGGCTCTTTCACTTTCTGGTCAAAAAGGGGGAGATGATGTTGACTTGGATACCGAAGCTGTTGATGAAGCTGCTGCTGGAGATGATGTTGGTGGAGAAGATACTGTTGCTGCCGAAGCATTGGCCAGTCTTGATCAGGAAAAGCGAAGGAAGTGAATTCGCTCTCGCAATAAGGCTTTGAGAAAAATGAAGTGAATACAGAAGAAGAAGTGGAAGGATAGGGGTGAAGGAACTTCGACATCCCCTCATCATTCGAAGAGGGTTCGAAGTCAATAAGTTCCTTTATACTGTTTTAATTTGTTAAGTGATATTTTGAACAATGTTGGTTTGTAATGTTGGTTTGAATTGTTTAACAACATTGGGTGTTTTGTTTATGGGGAGTTTACTAACTTAGGGGGAGTTAGTATTTTTATGTTTTTGCGTCGTAGTGTTTTGTCCAGAAAGGCAAAAGGGGGAGATTTTTGAGGAATTTATTCTTGGCATTAATTCCTATTTTGGTATTTGCCTTTCTTAGGCACAAAAGTAATTAGGAACTCTAAATTGTGTTTCCTAGTTTACTTATAGGACTTTATTTTCCTAGATTGCGTCTAGATTTTAGTATGCTTATTTACCAAGTTTAGAATTCTAGGATTGTCTATTAAGAAAAGAAGAACTCTAAAGCTTGGGACGACTTTACGCACGGGAATTTGAGAAGAACAGATCGACGCGACGCAAGACGCAAGCAAGATGAAGAACACGAAGATTACTTGGAGCCATTGATCGAGATAAACATGTTATTCGAAGTTACGTGACCAACGGAGAAGAGCTTGTTCAACCTAGGCAACAAGTATTTAGTATCATATGTTTTGTTTCTTTAGTTTTCATATATTACTTAATATTTTTGTATTGGTCCAAAAACAAGAAAGTAATATAGTTTTTGGGTTTTTACACCCAAGTTCACAAGTACTTTTACTTGTGAACTGAATTTGTTATATCGTGTTCTTATTTTTTATTTCTGCTGCATATAATTACTTTACTCTAGTCGATGTTGGTAGACAGTGTTGTTTAACATTGTTAACAACATCGTAAATCTGAGACTTATTTTTAAAACCATAGACCTTTAAATATTACAATAATAACTATGATTTTATTTAGAAAACAATGTGGATTAATTAAAATAATTTAAGTAAATTAAGAAATAAATTAAAAACTCAAGAATAGCTAGAAAACAAAAAAGGAAAACAATTTTGAAAGAATTCAAGACAAAGAGTTTGATTGACAACTTCTCGTTTTACAAATAATTGAGTTTTACATTTCGCTATCTTATAAAAAAATCACACAAGTCATCTAATTTATCTCTCAAGTCAATAAGAATTGTAGATTGGATAAATATATTGGCCTCTTAGAATTCAAACACATGCAAATCAACTCTCGAAAAAACAAAATATCAAATCTTTCATGAAAACCTATAAACCTCTAAATGTAAGAAAATATTATTATCAAATATCCGTAAGTCGAATGTGGTCTACCTCTCTCAATTCAAGACAATATGCTTAAACATGTAAAAAATAGTGATCAAGTAGAACATGCATTCAAAACAAGATATTCGAGTAGAGTAGAAAATGAAATTGAATCATCTATTAAATGAAATTAAGAACTGATTTTCATTAGTCTAATCCATGTCTCGGAATTAAAATATTTATCCGAACATGGAAAAATGAAAATTCAGAGATAAATTGATATTAAACCTATTTAAAGTTAATGAAAAATACGAGAAACGGTTGAAAAGGGTGATAGAAGTATATTGGCGAAACTCTCACTCTATTTAGATTTGTTTGTCATCAATCCATGTCTTTAACTCATTTAGATATGTAGTTCCATACTCTCTAAGCTTCACGAAGCATTTATACGACCTTTCCTCTCATGTCTAGACCTAAAATCTATATTTATATGCCTTCTGCCGGGCGACCCCAGCACATGACCTTGGTCATGCATCCTATCGTGTGCACCTGTTTCTGAAAAACCCTCTGACACACACGACCAAAATGCTTGTGCGCAAGGTCATTTGTCAATCTATGTCTATTGAATTTCCTGTGACGCACGACCCTAATCATGCACATAAGGTTATGCACACCTGGGCGTGGTCGTGCGTGGACTTCTATTTTTGCCCATTTTCATTTTTTTCATATATTTCTCATCTTCTTGTATCTTATGGTTTTCTAGATAATGTGCACTAACGTTATTTCTTCAAATAGGTTTAAAACCTACAGTTTCACATGAAAAACCACCACAAATGAGTAAAGCATAATGTTATACAATAAAAATGAAGTAACGAATCAAGAACATTATAAGTGCACATTTAGGCTATTACATGCTATAAAATATATCTAAAATAGGTGAAAATAGTTTCCACATTAGACCACTAATGAGTACTCAATTACTTTTGAGTCCATCATTTCAAGTTTGGATTGAGTTAACTCAAACAATTTCTTTATATTCATATTTGAAGATCATAAGTCACAAACTTTCTTTGGTATTTTGTGTATAGTTGATTTGTATTATTTTCTATCATCTATGAACTTTTATTATCCTGAGAATAAAAATTTTAAATGTACAATCAATCATGCATTTATATTTTCTAACTACTAAACCCATTAAAAATGTGAATTATAAAATATGTACCCCATGAATATCATTTTAAGTATAGCAAAGTTCCTTAATTGCCAAAGCTACACATATAATTCATTCTTCATTAGATTTAGTGTAACATTGTTCACTAATTTATTTTGAGTGTATTTTATCTAACTGCAGGAGTACGGTATAGATGTAGTACACGATAAGTAATGTCGTATTCCACAAGCACCAACGATAGAAATTCGACAAGTAATATAATATAGATAATGTATCTTTATTCAAATTAATATAGAAGATGATTTGGGTTGTGTCATTATCAACGACGATCATAAAATATACAACTATCACAATTTCACTAAGATCACTAGTAAATAACAAGCATTGAGGTAATGGAATGATAAGGAGATATTCCGATATTTGGGGTTAATCGATTTATCAAATATATAAGTTATAAAAGTTTGTCAAGTAATTAAAACTATCAAGCAAAAGTGATTATCAATCAACAATGCAATAATGATTTACAAACACAGAAATATCAAAGGGATCACACTTGAGAAGAAATATCAAAATATCAATTATTCAATGTTTCTAAACCCCATAATATGATGAAATTAGCTATACATATTTAAATATGAGCTACAAAATTCATCTAAAACATGATGTTCAGTAAAAAACTAAGAAAAAATGAAACAAAAGGGATTATGGTGGATCCTTTGTTCTTCGTGTTCCGAGCTTTTTGTCCTCCGAATCACACTCCCAAAGCCTGCAATGATTCTCATTATGATAGATAATAGATCTCTAATGTTTCTAGTGGTGAATGATGAATTTGAACAAGTTCTTGGCCTCTATAATAAGTCAAAAAATAAATCTTCCACCTTTAACTCTGATTTTTTAATGTTTTTAACTATTTTTGGTCCATTCATGACGCGCTTTGCGAATGGTACCTGTAATAATAGCCTATAGTAGTTGCCTGAGTAACCATCGCGAAGGGAATCGCGGCTGTGTTTCTAGGCTTCGTTGACTTCATGGGCTCGCTCTAATCTTTTCCCAATGGATTCTTCTCTTCATTATCTTCAATCAAATCCTTCGTTCTTTACCCATTGTACTTCTTCATACCCAAGTCATCCAAAATAGCTCCAAGATCTAACAAAACTCACAAAAACAACCAAACATGTAGTAACATCCAAATAATATAAAATAAGGCTAAAAGTCTATAAATGCACTAATAGTAGTTAAAACCTAATTCAAATAAACCCCAAATTTTTTATAAAAGTCGTTTTAAACAAACATGTATTCGAAATAAAGGAGTAACATATTTATATTTTGTAGAGAGACTTGTATAGAGAACAAATACACATAATTTCACATATAACTATAAGTAAATATTTGTAATTGAGTTTAGGAAAATTGCAATAAATACCCTTATTTAAGTCCAAATAACAACAATACTCTCCATCGACTTTTCAATACCCCTTATTTCTCTTTTCTATATACAATTACTTATTTATTTTCCACTTTTGTTCCCTCCTTTGATTCTGATTTGTTTCATCCTTACTTACAATCATGCTCTTCCTTCTTCTTTCGCTTTTTTTTCTACTTTCAATTCCAACCACCATCAAAGCCATAATCACAACCACCATTGCCACCAGTTGACATAATCATACACCTCCACACTCAATCGGCATCACCACCACCACCCCTGCTCTTCACTGCCCAATCAGATCTAATGGCGATTGAGATGAGGAGCATCTGATGGTCGTCGATGATTCGATTGTAGCCTCCACCACTACTTTTTGTCGTTCAATTAGATTTTCTCTGTGATAATTAAGTAGTCGACCTAGGTTATGAAGTTGTTACCTTGCATTATTACTACTCTGCCTCTACTTGTTGTTGCATCTATGAACATGTCTTCTCGGGCTGAACTTATGGTTACATGATTGAAAAGTAAAAATTTTGATTGCTCTAATTTTAGATTTAGCCTTCTTCATTTTTAATTCAAAATGGTTAAAAAATTTTGCCCTAATTTGAGTTTATAGTATGCTACCTTCTTGATTGAGATGCTTATTAATCGGATTTATTTTTTATTCGACTGATCTTTTCAAATTTGCAGTGTAAGTATAATTTTTTGAGTTTATAACTGCCATTGTTTCCTCCTAATGATTGACTCAATTTTCTAATCACGTGTCATTTTTTCTTTGTTGATATCATTGTAATATGTTCTTTAATTACTAGACTGTATGCTATTATCTTAATATACACTTTAAATTTATAAAATACATAAATAATTTTTTCTTATTTACTACTTCATTATTTGATATAGATAGATTGGTTGAGCTTGTTGAAAACTCGGGTTTATTGTTTCGTATTATGGTCATATACATATTTATTTTTTGGAAATATAATGTTTTTAAATTTCTCCATCTATATTTCATTTCTGAGTATGTAATGTCGTCAAAGATGTCAACAAGATTGTTGGAAAATTAGTTTTTTTGAGTCTAATTTTGATGGCTAGATATTTAATTCATGTTGAATTAAATATTATATTATTATTCTATGTATTGAGTAGATAATCGTAGTATATTTATTTTCTCAAAACCAATTTTCGGTGAGTGAGAAATAAATTGTGTAAGTTAGCCATTTGAAAAGGGGAAGTGTATAAGATTCCACAATGAAAATGTAAGGATAATTTATATGCTTTATAAGTTAAGAAGAAGTTGTGTTGAGCATCATGTGATTAAGCCCATGCACTAGTTTGTTGTAACTGTGGGCTTGGGCCTAGGCCTTGGCCTTGGCTTTAGATCTTGAACATTGACTTAGGACTTTGGACTCTTTGGGTTTTTGGGCCATGGTCCTCACTTGGGCTATATGAGATTGGTTTTGAACCAATTCAATTTTGTTTTTGAATTTTCAAATGAGAATGAGCTCGACCCATTAAGATGCTCGGGCCTTTTGGTCAAATGGAAATAGGTTCGGCCCATGACTTCTCAACTTCATAAGCAGCATTTGTGGAGTCTCAAAGCTGTGATAATGGAGGTAGTGGATAATTAAAGCCACTAATTGCAGCTGCTCCATCCTTTCCGAATTCCCAACTCCTGCAAGGTGAAGACTATAAATAGACTTAGAAGTTTTAGGTAGAAGACACACTTAATCATATTCATTCTGCATATTTCTGCACTAAAGCCTCAAGCATTCATTTCAAAATTTTGTGCTCGGTTTCACACTTTTCAAGTTCGTTAAAACTTTGAAGTTTGGTGTGCTACTACTTCAAAGGCGTTAGGTCATTGTATCTTTGGGGACATTACGCTAGTTCTGTCAGCACTATACGGGGCGTATTTGTCTTGCGGAAAGAGATCTTTCTCGCCTCGACTTGTTGATCATTCCATATCGATTTGAAGAAGGTGTTAACTTTTGTTTTATCTGTTTTTCAGTTTTGTTTTAGCTTTTGTAAGAACTGTAGTACAGTTCAGTAGCAATTTCCTTTTCGCATTTCTATTGTGTAACAATCGCAAGACAAATATTGTTTTGTTACTGAACTCATCGAGAACACCAATCAACAATCGAAGAAAACTGTCGAAGCAACAAGAACCTTTGTTCAAAATGTTGCTATTCTTGCTGCCAATGTTCATGCTGAAAGACCTGAGAAATTCAATGGTCTTGATTTCAAGAGATGGCAATAAAAGATATTGTTCCACTTAACCACTCTGGGTTTGGCTAGATATTTGAAGGAGGATCCACCTTTGTTTGCAGAAAACGAAGTTAATACTGACTTACGTGCTGCGTATGATGCTTGGGGCCAAGGTGATTACCTTTGCTGAAACCATGTCTTAAATGGACTGAGCAATGAACTGTACAATATGTACAGTGCTGTGAAGACTGCTAAGGAACTTTGGGATGCTTTGGAGACAAAGTACAAATCTAGAGATGCTGGAGCGAACAAAACTCATTGGTTGGAAGTTTCTGGACTTCAAGATGGTCGATTCTAAGACAGTCATCTCTCAAGTCCAGGAGTTACAAATGATTTTGCATGATATCCATGTTGAGGGCATGTCCCTAAGTGAATCCTTCCAAATAGCTTCCATGATTGAGAAGTTACCTTTGGGTTGGAAAGACTTCAAGAATTACCTTAAACACAAGACAAAGGAAATGACCCTTGAGAGGTTGATTGTCAAGATTCGTATTGAAGAAGACAATCGAAAATCTGATAATAAGATTGGCCGATCTCCAACGGAGGCTCGGATTAATCTGATGGAGCAAGGCAGGGTCTTTAAAAGAAAAGTGCCTAATTCTCAAAACAACAAAGGAAAGCAAGTTACCAAGGTTTGGAAGTTTACTGGAAATTGTCATAATTGTGGCAAGCCAAACCATATGGCAAAAGATTGTGTATTTAATTAAAATAAGCTCTTTAATTAACTCTAATTATTGAATAATCTAGAATAAACTCTCTAGATTCAACCCAACAACAACATTAAGAACTAGGCAAATAGGTTAATCTAAGCAATAAACTCATAAGCTCAGTTTATTCAACTTATGTTGTGTTACCCCTAATGATGCGAGACCATTAGTTGCTTCAGAGAAATCGAAACTACGACAATTACACAAGAAGAAGTCCTCTTTATAGCAATTGATAACCAAATCCCAAATCTGGGTGGCCAATCCAAACCAAGAATTCAGCAATCATGATATGTAAACAGAATAACACAAGCAATCTCATATGAAGAACGAAATAAATACGTATAAATTAATTAAAACATAGTCTCACGAGGGTTTCCGCATCCCTAGGACTAGATAAACAACTACTCTCTAATGGAGTTCATAGAATAATAAAGGAAAAATAAAGAAATAAAACATAATTCTAAGATAGAAAGGGATAAGAAAGCTTAGATCTTGAATCTTGAGTCTTGGATCTTCAATCTTCAAGCTCCCTTGTTGGTTGGGTGTTTTGGACTTCTTTTGGGGCCTAGGAACTCTAGGATTTATGTGTATATCCCTTTTGGACGGATTTTGGACGAGTATATATAGGAGTCCTATTTCTTTTCGCATAAGATTTCTTCTAAAAATAACTCAGCATCGTCAGCATCAACAGGCACCGATCGACGCGTGCCAGCCCTCGGCGTCGACGCTCATCATCCGCCTGCGTTGACCTTCTGATTTACGTAGATTTGTCCTTATTTTTATTAGCTTTTTAGTTTATTTTTCTATTTATTTTTGGTATAAGTTGGACGATTTAAGCATTAATTTCGTATTTTATAGTTCCAGCTTATTTTACCGTATTTTAATTGTAATTGATGTAATAGGTGATATTTCGTTGTTTTTCACCTTACAGCTAAGTAACCGGAAGAGTTCAGCGCGTAATAGACAAAGTTTGATGTTCAAGAATAAGAGAACGAGCTTTCCGGTGAAACGAGTAGCAAAAAGATCGAGAACCGAGACAGGCTCTCTGTCGCATCGATCGAAGCGAGTGTCGACGCTCCGTCGACACGAGTCACCGCCCGCGACGATCGACGCACTGCCGACGCAACATTCTGAAGCGTCGATTGAAGACGCGTCGACCGACGCAACGTCAACGCAACTTTCTGAAGTGTCGATTCAAGCACGCCTCAGTCAACGCACCCGCCCAGCCGACACGCACACCTAGGCCGAATCGATGCCGAGAGCCAGCCTGCATCGGTCGACGCACCGTCGACGCGACGGCCCAGAATTCGGATTTTAGGGTTTCTTGTGCGTCAAGACTTGCAATATCTATATGAACCCTCCATATTTTGGATTTTATGATATATACACGACTACCTAGGGTTCATTAGCTTACAATAACAATAATCCCACATCTCATAACGAGATTTGAAGACGGAGATCAAGGATCGAAGAACAACGCGTCCAAAACATCGAATTCGCAGGATTCAATCTTCGCCCAAGATCGACGTGCAACTCCGGAATAGCTGGAGCTTTTTACTGCTTTTCTTAGTTCCAACAAGTTCTCTAAACTCTTAGTTAGTTACGTAGTTAGTTTTCTAGTTAATTGCTTGATTAGTTAATACTAGAACTATTTTAATTAGCTTAATCGTTTTATGATTGGATATTGGTTTAATTTAGTTTATTTATGTGAGTTCATTTATGCTTAGCTATTCTTCTTAGATTCGTATGATACAATTGCTTAATGGTAGTTTCTTATATTTGTGTTCCTAGATACGTTAATTAGATTTAAATCTTCATAGCATAATTTAGTTGTTGCTCGTAGTTGATAATTTAGTTAGAATAATTAGTTTAATTAGTCATAGTTTAATTACTGCTTTAGTTCATAATGATCAATTCAATCTCTTTAAAACCCCAAATGTACATGTATTTTATTTCTATTCGTAATTGAGAAAAACATCCGAAAGACCGAATAGTTGTTTCCTCGAGAGATACGACTCGAGTCAAACTCATCACCCTACAAGTACCTCGTACTCTTGCGAGCAAACTGACGTGCTTTTTAAATTAATTTTTTAAAAAGGGGTGCACAAAAGTTTGGATCAAAATTTTGGCGCCGTTGCCGGGGAAGCAACGAGTAGGAATTTAAAGATATTTTTCGTTTTATTTTATTTTTAACTTATTAGTTTATTTTTACTTTCGCACTTGGTTTTTGCCATTTGGTACGTTGACGTGTTGTTGAGTTTATGCAAGGAAGGAGATCACTTCAACGCGACCTTACACCATTCATTGACAACATTCACCGTTCAAATCCGCCAAGACCAAGACCCGCTTTTATTCCCGAGGACAATTCCTTAACAGCAAATGATTTTGTTTGCGATCAAGCTCCCGACATTATGTTAGGAGAACATTCGGTTCGAAACGGCGATTCACCACCGAGATCACCACCACGCCCCATTCGAAATGGGTATGGTAGTGAACCAATCATTTTGCATGGACAACCACAACCCCGAGCCAATTGGGCTAATTGTCAGCAACACGTGGAGAACGTGAGACGAGACTAGGGGAGAAACGAAGGAGTTAACCAGTAGCACAACATAGTCAATCACCAACCCAACATGGTAAATACGAGGCAAAACGAAGAGGTGAACGACAATGTCATGCGTCAACACAACATCGAGAACATGGCATTTAGGAATGAGGATTTTCTGCAGCGTGATGCTTATGTTAACAATAAAAGGCACGTGAACGAGTGGTTGGAAAATCAAGATCATGGTTACGACCAAAACAATTTCGGAAGAATATATGAGCGCGAGAACCATTACTCATATGACGATCACTACGAGAGAGCAAATGACCGAGTTAGGGAACCAAGGGGAGATCGAGCACTTAGGCAGCGCGATTTGGCGCGTCCAAAGGTTGTACCCTTTAGGTCCGCTATTGTTCTTGGACCTATAGCAAGAGAAGTGGAGATCAAACCGCACCAACTTAATTTACTCCCGACTTTCCAAGGAAGTGCTCATGAAGACCCTTTGGCATTTTTGAATTATTTTGTAGATGAAGTTGGAAGATTTGTGGTTCATGGCCTTAATCAAGAGGAGGTACAAATGATTTGTTTCCCATATAGTATTAAGGACAAGGCAAAGTCATGGCTATTATCCCTAGAGCCTGGTTCGTTGACTGACTGGGATATGATCAGTGAGAAATTTTTAAATCAATACTATTCGGCCCAAACTACGGGGCATCTTCGGCGGCAAATTGCTACTTTTGAGCAGTTGGAGGGAGAGCAATTTCATGAAACTTGGGAACGTTACAAGACGCTTTTGAAAGCTTGCCCCCACCACAACTGTTCTCCGAAGATGACTAACCAGTTTTTCTTCGATGGTTTATTGGACCATGGGAAATGAGAAGTAGAGATAGCAGCGGGAGGAGATTTTGGAGATTTGACAGACACCGAGGCGAGGCGGGTGTCGGAAAAGCAAAGTGAAAAATCTAAACAAACCAACTCTCGGCCTCGTAAAATGAGGGTTAACGAAGTTTCCATCCCCGATCCTGATTTAGATGACGACAAGTTAGTCAAGGCAAAATGTGAGGAGATATTTGACGAGAAATTAGCTGCTTGAAAAGCCGAGCGAGCTAGCAAGGCCACTGCACAAAGGATGGCCGTAACATGTAACCAGTGTGGATCCCCCCAGCATTCAGTGGATGTGTGTCCAAACAACATTGAGCAGCATGAGGATGTTAACGCGATCCAAAATTATTCGAATCAAAAGAAGTACACACCGTAACGTGATAATCTTCTTTTCAAGTGGGGCCCTGGAAATCCAAATCATATGCCACCTGACCCACAATATCCACCACCACAATATGCTCAAGCACCACCAGTGCCGCCGCCACAAGATAATTTTCAAACGCAAGGGAAGGCGTCTAATGCGACTCAACTAAATGATCAATTGTTGGTTTGGCAGCAAAATCAAGTGGCCGAGACGATCATCAATAGAGAGGGACTTACAAAGGTGAATGCAAAGATTGATGAACTCTCTAAGAAGGTGAACGGAATTGACCATCTTTCCGGTGTTGTGCATGATCTAGCTAAAAACATGGATATGATGGAAAGAACTATGGGCAAACTAGCAACTGACTTTGCAAGGTCAAATAAGGAGAATAACAAGCTACCAACTCAACCAGAGCAAGCGTCGGCGATTCACGTCCTTCGCAGTGGGAAGAAGATCGATAATGGCATAGTGGACCATGATGAGGAAATTGTTCCTAAACCAGTAGACAAGATACATAAATCCACCAATAGATACGTGCCTGATTCTATTCAAGGGATGATTCCGAACAACACCCTTGGCAAAGATGAACCATCAACGATGCAATTTAAGGATGTTGTTCCTTTTCCGAGCCGGCTGGGCCCGGCGAAAGAGAACAAGAGGTTCATGGAGCTATACAACCTCTTGAAGAATGTCAACATCAACCTACCACTTTTGGAGGTAATCAAAATAATGCCCGCCTACGTTAAATTTTTTAAGGAACTTGCCTCGAAGGAGAGACGCTTAGTGATGGATCAATACGTACCATTACCGAAGGAAATTAGTGCGGTTTTTAAGAAGCCATTGCCACCCAAGGAACGCAATCCTGGAAGTTTCTGCATCACTATTTCATTAGCTAATGGGCAGAAAGCAATAGGAATGTTAGATCTTGGAGCAGGAATAAATTTACTACCATATTCACTTTATCAAGCGTTTGATCTTGGACCACTAAAGCCGACAACCATGCGCCTACAATTGGCCGATCGCTCAACCCGACGACCCTTGGGAATAGTTAAGGATGTTTTAATACAAGTTGGAGAGCTCGTACTTCCAGATGATTTTGTGGTTATGGACATTGGAGAAGTTCCGACTGGTAGCACTGAGCATACTATTTTATTGGGGCGTCCGTTTATGTCTACTTCCCATACTCTAATTGATTTTCATAAAGGGAGGATGACAATGACAGTTTTGGGCGAAACATTGACGTTTTCTCTAAGAGATATTCAAAACACTCCCTCCCCCATCATGCAAGAGGATGATTCATTCGTTGACCCCATTACATCATGCGTAAACGAGTTACGAGAAATCGCAACTTCGAACAAACTGAGCGACGGGGACGATGCCGGATTCTCTATCGAGGGAGGGGATAAACGAGTTGATTCAAGCAAGGAGTATGACAAGTTTGAGGATCATATGCACTTAAGTGGAGAAGACTTGATCGAGTTGCTAGGTATATACATGCGCGATATTGTAGAGGAATCTTTAGATGATTTAGATGTGGAGAGCAAAGCACATGAGTTTGCACAAAGGGTGAAGTCGAAGCCACCAATAAGTCAGCCAAGGCATGATTTCCTCGACCCTAACAAAAAGTTTTCACGCAAGACGAACAAGGGCGAGGCACATCTCAACAATTTGACGAGGAATAAGAAGAAATCAAAAGAGGTTCGCACGAAGGAAGTTAAAAACTTGCAGTATGAGTTTGGGGAATTAGTACAGTATAATCACGAGCGTAAATATGACCCAGCTAATTTTGGAGCTGCATGGAGCGGACCGTTCTCAATAAAGGAGTTAGACGAGTACGGCGTAGCCACGTTGTATGATGAGGTCGAAAAATCATCCTTTCAAGTTCACAAGCATATACTGAAGCCTTATCATGATGGAAGAAAGATGAATCGCGATCACGAGTCAGTGGAGTTTGGAGATCCACCGTACATTTGGAATTAAACGAGCAAAATAGCGTCGAGCAAGCGACGTTAAAATTTGCGCTTCTCGGGAGGCAACCCGAGCAATTGTATCCTTTTGTATTTTATTTTATTTTATTTATTGTTTTATTTTGGTTTTTATCTTTTTAGAACAGATGGAAGAACTCGGTCGAGGAGAATTGATCGAACGAGCGAAGAAAAAGTCGCCCAGGATTCCGCCCGTGTCAACGCCGAGACTGCTCACGTCAGTCAACGTGGCATCGACGCAGATGCCGAGATTTTAGTCTCTGTCGCGTCGACTGACGCGAGCGTCGATGCAACGTCGACGCGACCCTGTAACCGGCCCAGAACGCGTTTAAAATCGGGTTTTGCCCGATCAACCCGACCCATAGACTCTTGACCCGCGGGAATAAGCTTGGGAGGAGCTTAAATTCGTCCAAAACTCCTTTTTCCTATCACTTTTCATTCCCCAACTCCAAATCCTTCCTTTCTTTTTCCAAAATTTTCTTTCTTCAAAACTCTAGCAAACAATCACCAAAACTTCATCACCAATTCGCAACAACTCGTCTCTAACATACCACAAGCCCAGAAAAACACGCCCCCATCTCCACAACAAGCTACAAAGGGTTGGAGCAAATAAGCGCCAAGTTCCAAATTCGGGCAATTCTCCAGAAACAGGCGAAATTCGAGCTACAATCTTTGAGGTACTTCACTTGAAACTCTATTGGGACCATATTATTTGTTGTTGGTTGTGTTGGGAAGTTGTTGGTGCAAGAATTGATAAAGTATTTTGTTGGTTGAACACGTACGCCAAGTGTTCGACGAAATTCTCCAAGGAAACAAAGAGGTTTATTTTCTAGAATTATCATTCCCGTTCGTTTTCGTATTGTTTGATAATGTCTCGAGCGGGTAAACGCAAGGATATCTCGGGGAAATATGGAGCACCGTTCCCAATTTACGACAAAAAGGAAGGGGACAAGTTCAAAAATATTCGAAAATGGGGGTTTGCAACTCATATGATTTTGAACGTCTATGGACTTGAGGAAGAGGCCTCGAATGGCTCGGAACACCATAACGACCTTTCCCACTATGTCGATGGCCTCGGTTGTTGGTATTTTGCCCAAATGCACCTTCCCAGATTTAGCGAGCTTATGCTCGAATTTTTCTCTACTTTAGCAATCCGGAACGACGAGACGTTCACTTGTCGTTTAGGAGGGAATGATGTTTATGTCGACAAGGAGATTTTTGGCAACATATTTGGTTTCCCGACCAAAGGGGACCACCCGGTAGGAGTTCAAGGCTTCGACTTAGCCTCTTTTTGGGGGATGATCACCGGGGGAAATACGGGCGATTGCAAGCGATTTCCTTGTTCAAAAATTCAAGACGATGCCCTATATGTTGCCTAAAAAATCCTTGGCCACATTATTTTATGAAAGAACGAGGCCACCTACACGACCAAGTCCGAGCTCTACGTTCTTCAATGTCTTCTCGATGGTCGTCAAGTCCGGCTTTTCCCGTTAATTTTGCAAGGACTATATAACGTTACTAAGGGAACTCCGGGAAGCAAGACGCCACTTCTCTCCTTCGCTCCGTACATAACCGGCCTCGCCCGTCACTTCGGGTTCGATCCGGCCGAAATCGGTTTTCATCCACTCGGGACTACTTCACTTTCATTGACATGTGCCACTGCACCCCGAGTGAGGTCTTCGACTCAAGGAGGATCTTTGTCTCGACCGGATGACGATGATGGCGACACGGATATGGAACAAGCCCGCCGTTCTACTTCGGGCCCGAATCCCGATTGGAGCCAATTTTTCGAAGAAAATCGAGCATTTCAATTGAAGATGTTCGATAAGCTCCAAATCATCGACGAGAAGATTGATACGAACCACGAGCAAAACCGTCGAAGCTTAAGGAAGATGCGAGCTCGCATTTCAAAGCTCGAGGAACGATTTGAGGCGGCATACCCCACACCTAGCACGGACGTCGACGAGAACCCCGAGGATGATGATTCCCGCGAGTTCTAATCTTGTTTCTTTATTTTTATTATGCTTTATTTAAAAAAAATCCAAAAATATTGTTATTTTGTTTGTTTTTGCTTGTTTTATTTTTTTAGGACAATTCATATCGCGCACGTTGAAACAAGGACAAATTACACAAATCAACGAGTAGCGGCTCGACTACTATTATTTCAGGGATGTTTTCTTTTTCCTTCCTCTTGTTGAATTTTGGATGTATTTGTGGCAATCAGGAGATTGCCGGGATTTTTAGAGAGGGGGGTGGTCGAGTGTGATTTGTATTGATTAATTGTGTAATTTTATTTAATACTTGGCCTGTAATAATTATATGCTTAAGTGCGATTAATTGCTATTCTTGCGCGATAATTGTGTTTGTATGGCTTGCCTGTCGAAGTTGACTACGTATGATTATTTGTTTTCGTCTTTGAGCTTACATAAGTGCATAATTTTTAAATATTATTATTTATATGTTGTAAAATGGTACTTGGATGCAATTGATTTCACAAAACCTAAAAAGCAACGTCAATTCAAAACTTTTTCATGCAAAAAGCCTGTGAGTTGCCTGAGTGATTATCATCATTGCATGTACTTGAATGAGTTTTGATTTGATATCTCTTTGAAACCGCTGTGTGTAGTTGACTTCGAAAATGACGTTAAGGCACAAATAAAACCCTATTCCGGACATATACATATATTTTAGCCACTATAAATTCCGAATGAGCCAATCATAGCCAAATAATCCATGCTTTTAGCCATGAGTAATTTTATTAAGTCGACCCCTACTAACCCATTAAAAGTGTGGGGTAGGAGTTCGTATTTTTATTGGTTATTTGAGTCTTGGAATTGTTATTAGGAATTTATTATTTTGTGAGTAAGGACCACCATCTAAAAAAATAATAGAATAAAAAAAAGAGAGAAACCCCATAAAAAGAATAAACGGGGGGAAAATAAAAGGAAATGATAAGAAAGATGGTGGGTCTTGTGTTAGTATTTGCCTACGCGCTTGTAAAGGCTTGAGTCTAATTGTTTATTTTATGAGGTCTTATGTTTAAAAGGCAAAAGAGTTGTGATTAAGTGGTTTCTGAGCTTCAAGTCAGTTTTACGGTTTGCGAGTTGGGAAATAGCCTATATTTAAAAGGCTACGTTATGAGTGTTTAGTGAAGTTTTTCTTTTGTACGAGGTGAAGCACTTTGCTTCGTGATTAGGCTAGGTTGAGTGATTTATCGATCATGATTGATCATGAGTTAGCCACACGACTTATATATTCCATACCGTCCAAAGAGCCTTACATTACAACCCGCGAAGACCTTTTCTGATTCTTAGTAGTGACATCACACTTAATATGCGATTGAAAAGATATTGATTTTCGGTGCTTATTTATTGATCATGTAATTGTATGATTTGAGTGTATACACGTCCCATGTAGAAAATACTTGAGTGCTTTTGAGCGTACACTTATATATTATCCTTCGTGAGGAAGCATGATTTTGTTTTGGAGCGATAATGTAATAATGGTCGAGTGATTGATGTTGCGTGACTTGTATCTATATTTTCAAAATTACGTATGTAGCATAACACGACTCTTTACTTGAACTTATTTTCATTCTAGTTATACTTTGAATTTATCGTTTGTTCGAGGACGAACAAACCAATTAAGCGTGGGGTAGTTGATTTACGTAGATTTGTCCTTATTTTTATTAGCCTTTTAGTTTTTTTTTCTATTTATTTTTGGTATAAGTTGGACGATTTAAGCATTAATTCCGTATTTTATAATTCCAGTTTATTTTACCGTATTTTAATTGTAATTGATGCAAATAGGTGATATTTCATTGTTTTTCACCTTACAGCTAAGTAACCGGAAGAGTTCAGCGCGTAATAGACGAAGTTTGATGTTCAAGAATAGGATAACGAGATTTCCAATGAAACGAGTAGCAAAAAGATCGAGAACCAAGACAGGCTCTCTGTCGCGAAGATCGACGCTCCGTCGACACGAGTCACCGCCCGCGACGATTGACGCACTGCCGACGCAACATTCTGAAGCGTCGATTGAAGATGCGTCGACCGACGCAGCGTCGACGCAACTTTCTGAAGTGTCGATCCAAGCACGCGTCAGTCGAGCACCCGCTCAGCCGATGCGCACACCTAGGCTGCATCGACACCGAGAGCCAGCCTGTGTCGGTCATCGCACCGTCGACGCGACGGCCCAGAATTTGGATTTTAGGGTTTCTTGTGCGCCAAGACTTGCAATATCTATATAAACCCTCCTTATTTCAGATTTTTGGATATATACACGACTACCTAGTGTTCCTTAGCTTACAATAACAATAATCCCACATCTCATAACGAGATTTGAAGACGGAGATCAAGGATCGAAGAACAATGCGTCCAAAACATAGAATTCGCATTCGGGATTCAATCTTCGCCCAATATCGACGTGCAACTCCGGAATAGCTGGAGCTTTTTACTGCTTTTCTTAGTTCCAATAAGTTCTCTAAACTCTTAGTTAGTTACGTAGGTAATTTTCTAGTTAATTGATTGATTAGTTAATGCTAGAACTAGTTTAAATTTGATATTGGTTTAATTTAGTTTATTTATGCGAGTTGATTTATGCTTAGCTATTCTTCTTAGATTCGTATGATACAATTACTTAATGGTAGTTTCTTATATTTTTGTTCCTAGATACGTTAATTAGATTTAAATCTTCATAGCATAATTTACTTGTTGCTCGTAGTTGATAATTTAGTTAGAATAATTAGTTTAATTACTGCTTTAGTTCATAATGATCAATTCAATCTCTTTAAAATCCCAAATGTACATGTATTTTATTTCTATTCGTAATTGAGAAAAACATCCGAAAGACCGAATAGTTGTTTCCTCGAGAGATACGACTCGAGTCAGACTCATCACCCTACAAGTACCTCGTACTCTTGCGAGCAAACTGACGTGCTTTTTAAATTAATTTATTAAAAAGGGGTGCACAAAAGTTTGGATCACCTGCATGTGAATCGACCGAAGCTTCTCCAGTCGTCGCGACAGAGAGTTCCCGTCACATGGCATCGACCGATGGACCTTAAATCGACGCCACTGCAGCTTCTCATCGACAGACGATCGACCGAAGTGCACGCAAATGATGCAACAAAGACGAAATGCCGCACATCCCGTCGACCGACGCGGCTCATCCTTGGCATCGACGCAACCTCCTGACTCATCGGTTTTCTTTTGCCGATTTATTGATCCTCGTCTCTCAACTTCCATGTGAAACATCAATTAATTAATATAGCACCAAATATTGCAAAATAGAGAAGAAATATACAATTGGTGCTTCTCCACTCGTAATAATAAATATGCGAGAAATAAACATATATGAGAATATTAAGCACATAAAAATATAGGAATCAAACCATTAATTATCGTACAATTTCTCACCTATCAAATTCCACCAAACTTAAACCTTGCTTGTCCTCAAGAAACATTAGAATTAAAGCATATGACAAACATAATATAAGTAAGTCACTCAAATTGGCCAAATGAATTCATCCGGACTCTAGACACATTTATATTTCTAGAAAATCGCAAGCGTTCCATGTATTGACCTAGGTAATCCCAGCGGTTTGGCAACCCCTTTTTATATACGCCATGTCAATGTACTATGGTGCCCCCTCGCTACTCAATGGTTCGACTCTATCCGTTGTTGGTCACGATCAAATATCTCATCCTATCCCATTTATTTATTTTTTTTTCAATTGAGGCCCGCAGCTCCGCACTACCGTTCTTGACTTGACTTGATAATGATTCGGCGCTGGATAGGAGGATCGTCTTTATTTGGTACTTGATTTTTTGAGTTCACCTCCTCCATGATTGAGATTTTGGTTGGATTGCGCCACTTGAGTAAGTGCATAGAATTTGTTGAGCTACTAGCATCTTCATTGGATTTTTGCCCTTAGAATTTAAGCGAATTGCACTTGGTACACGGATAGGCAGCTGTTTCGGCACCTCAATTCTTTTTGATTTTTCAATTTTCTACTTACTCCATACCGGTATACCCCAAGCAGACTTTATTTGACTTTTATTTCGACTAACGAGATATTATCACACAACCGCCAACTTCAAGGCCCCACACAACTCATATTGAGTACGGCAGCCACAAATACACATCAACAATGCAATAATCTAGAATTGATGCCCCACAAAATAATCACAAAAGTACTAACATGCGTACCATTGACCTTTAAATCAAATGACGGCTAAAGACTTTAACAGAAACATAATTCACCTAAGCAATTCAAGCAAGTACTTTTTAATATTTTTAATTCAAATCCCGTAATTTAATTGCAAAATTTTAAAAAAAAAATCAAAAAAATTTCAAAAATTCAGCCCATATGCATTATAAACCATCAACTCCCACTCCCCCAAACTTTAATTTTATCTTGTCCTCAAGCAAACACAAAGCAAGAACAAGCAAATTATTAGTTTTAAAAAATTCAAAAATTGCTAATTATTAGTTGTTTCCGAATTCAAAAAATTCAAAAATCTAAAGCTACCTGTTTCCGAATACTACAACTTGTTTCTTATCATGCGTTTGTATAAAGTACTAGTTATTAGTTTCTTGTAAACATGTTTTTCCTTATTAGTAAACATCTATGTTGGAACAATCTACTGTCATTTGTGTGCTCTTTAGAGTTTGCTAAACTGATTATATCGTTCTCCTTAATTTGTAGTTTTTGCATTAGATGTGCTTTTAATATTCGTGTTCGCCGTTTAATATTCGGGTATCGAATACTTGATTTTATCCTAAAAGAATTCCAGTTATATTTATCGTTATCCTGAGTTTTTTTTCACTTGACCAGCACCATATGTTTTGTATAAGAAAAATGATTTGTATAAATTAAAATGCAAAACATGTTCGAAAATAAAATAAATTCATTTAGGCATGTACAGAAATTACTTGAAAACTAGATTTCTAAAAAATGTCTTCAACAAGCTATATTTGTCTCGAAGGTAGCTGGACAACTTTGGTATTAGGGTTTATCTTTTTCATCGTATATCCTTTTATATTCAAGATCTCGTTGGTCTATGGATTCAACAGGAGGAAGCCAAAATTGCTGCTTGGGAAAACCTGCAGAAAGCAAAGCCGAAGCTATAATAAGTGAATCGAATATTTTCGCTTTAAAATAAAAAGCTTGTCCGCGAGAGAACGGAGCTATTGTAGGCGATAAGCTGACTCGAGTCGAATCACAAGGAAGACTAATCGGAAACTATTTCGGTGTTCGATTTTACGTACATAAAAATGAAAATAAAAAACTAAACTAAAAGCTCGATCAAATAAGGTTTGGGGTTTTCTAACATCTACGAGAAATAAAATCGAAAGCCTTGAAACGATTATAAAAACGAGGGTTCTAGTGCGCCAGATTCATCTCCACGATCGGGGTTATCAATCCCGATGGTTCTAAGCGACTCTAGACACACTAGAACGATAAAACTCAACCAAAGCTCATGTTACTCTAAACGTCATACAACTAAAAACGAGAACTTAAGCATTTAAAACCTGCAAATTACCAAGCATCACCAACAAGAAAATGAAAGCTTAAGAAATTAACGAGAAAAGTCATGAAGTTCAAACGAGAAATTAAACTACGAACTACAAACTATCTATCTAACATCTAAAGTCTGAAAAACTATAACATCTAAAATCTAAGAGACTAAAACGAAAATACTAAGAAGTTAAACAAAGACGAAGAACAAACGAGAAAATGATGACTCGAACTTGCTATCTTCGAATCTTCAACCCGAAACATGCGTGTAATCGAAATGGGGCACGAACCGAGGGGTCTCTGCATTTTTTAAACCTTCGCCCAAGTTCCAGCACTCTCAAAACGAAGAAACCACCGGTTTTATATAGATTTTCCCAAAATAACCGCCAAAACTGCCTTAGCGTCGATCGACACGTGCCGAGCATCGACGTTGACGCGAGTCAGGCTGCTCACGTCGACCAGGCAGAGCATCGATCGACGCGAACCAGGATCGACGCTACTGCAAGTTGCCTCGTCAGTTGCGTCGGTCGACGTAGCTAGGATCGATGCTACTGTAGCTATGCGTCGACCTAGCGTCGATCAACGCGAGCGGTTCTCGGCATCGACGCGGGTGCTGCATTGTGGCGCCTGCAAGACTTTGGCTCGTCGCTCGTCCCGTTTTCCTCGTTTCGAGCTGAAAAACTAAAATAAAGCAAAATTAGATTATTTTATATAAAATAAAGTAAAAACACATTAAACACCAAACGAGACGAAAAACTACAAAAGGAAAAAAAATGATAAAAACATAAACCTAAACACCCTAAAAGCATACAACATACAATGCAAAAACACACGAAAATCACATACAAATATGTACAAATCAACTCCCCCACACTTAGCTTTTTGCTTGTCCTCAAGCAAAATCTAATCTAGACGTAGATAAGGAAAAGCTAATTACCCGATGACTTAATTACTAATGCATCCATATGATTCAAGAAGTTAATGCATTAGATTGACTAAAAACTCAACTAAAAGGACGACATGATAACGTTGAGATAAGAGATTTAGACTAGCTTCCGAACACCTAAAAGTAACGAGTTGACCTCCATGTACATCACCCATCCATGCCTCGACCCAAGTCTATCCCTGCTCAAAACCGCCAAGTCGTCACCCGACTAGCCTAGTCATCACTACACCTCTTTAACAATACAGTCTAAGAAATAAAAATAAAAATAAGAACTCAACTTGTACAAGGTTTTCTCTTCTTGTACTTATTCTTTCCTTTTCTTTTCTTTTTCTTTTTTTTTTTAATTTATTATTATTATTATTTTTTAATAAATACCCATAAAGATGAGGTATAAAACGAGCATAATATACATACATCAAAAGCGAGAGTTCATTGGCTCCGGTCTTACGTTGCTAAGTGAAACTGATAACATTCTTCAATATCGCACATGGAGTATTAACGTCTCCAAAATAAAAAGAAAAAATTACATAAAATCCTATAGAGGTTCACTGAAAATGGGGCTAGTAGAGAGTATTTGACTCTTTGGAACGAAATAAGAATAGAACAGCAGACAAAACACTTCATATACTATTTACACTTCATTCCCCACAATTACACTATTGTTCGAACGGAAATCTAAATATTCTAGCCAAAGCATCTAACCACGTCACTTTGTCAAGGTTCCAATCAATATCAATAAACACAACTCAAATCAACCACAAGCAAGCATACAAAAATTACTATCCAAACCAATAACAAACCCCCCCACACTTAAACCATACAATGTCAACATTGTATAAAATAAAAATATTAAGCTAAGTATGGTAAAAGATAAGAGAAGGAGAGATACGTCCCTAAAATCGCTCTTGTGATGATGAGTTGAGTGTCAAAAATCATCCAAAGGGCCTCAACATTGAAGGGGACCTAAAACAAGAAGAACACAACACACAAAAACATATAAAATTAACATGCTTGGGTTGCCTCCCAAGAAGCGCTTTATTTAACGACTCTAGCTTGACGATGTCCACGATCGTTGTCATCCTGGATTCAGAAATAGATGACGATCGTGCCACGCCTTGGTATTTTACAAGAGCAAGAATTGGCGATGATAATCACCAAGGCAGGCACAAAGAGCATGTCCCGAGATGCCGAACACTCCAACTAGTTTCGGAGGTCGGAAACACGAGTAATCGATCACCACAAATATATCAACCGGTAATTGTAGCATGGGGTGATCGGGAACCTTCTTGACTATCTCGCCTACCACCTCAAAATCAAATTTCAAGAAAGCTTCGGGTGGTTCAAAATACGACACAATAGTCACACTCTCCTCCAATATTGGCACCATAACTCCACCTTCTTCACCAAGAGTAGGTAGACTCGAATCTCCAATATTTTTCGGGCACTCCAACGGCAACACCCCCCACACTTTTATCCGCAGTGTCATCAAAAATCGTGAGGGGGCGAATCTCAACCAACTCCTCGATCTCAGCCGTCTTACAAACCTCTTCCGAACAAATATCCACGGTAGGCTCTACCACATCAAATAACGTCACCTTGTCAAAATGAGGTCGATTTACCTCAACTCGAGTTTCATGATCAGTAATACACGAATGAGACAAAGGATAACAATCATAGCTCGGGGTATAAGAATATGATTCGCAAAGAGCACACGGATCATTATATCTCGAATCGTGATATGTGGTTTTAGGAAAAAACTGCTCGAAACTCGAGACATAAGAGTTTGATGTAAGAAGAGGAAACGGGTCGTAGCTCGAAGAATCAGAATCGGGTAGAGCATACGAATTATATCCCGTGTAAAAAGGTTTCAAACTCGGGTATAAGAATTTTCATTAAATATCGGGCAATAGGAACTTTGTAGTTGACAAAGTGATTGAGTGAAGCGTATGGATCATTAAAGCTCGAATTGTAAGAAACCGAAGGTGGGACCCATTTAGATGAGTAGAACGACCCCATGAACTGATCCACTACTTCATCCCACGTTTTCAAGCAATCAGGTTCTAGATTAGTCAACCATTCACTTGCCCGATCCTTTAACGTGAACATGAAAAACCGCATCATCACTTGATCCCATGTAAGTTCGAAAAGAGGGAATGTGCCGGTTATAGCTTCGTACTCTTGGATGCAATGGAGCGGGTTTTCGCTCGGAAATCCATGAAAAATTAGGAGTTACTCGAGATAAAACTCATCTAGATCGTACTCCCGCATTGCAAGACTCAAAGGAATTGCCGATCGAAACCCACGCCAATCGAACGTTGGGCCAAACATCTTTCATCAAAAGGTGGAGCGCTTAAGTCATCATATGGCGAAATCGCTCGATAATCCGCCATCTTTAATCTTATTAATCTCGAATCGTCAAAGATATGCTACAAAACACAATACTCAACAAACAAGATTAAACGTACCAAAGAGAACAAAAACAACAAAAATAAAAATCACAAACGAATACTAACACAAACAACAAATAAAAGCAAATACCAAAAATCGCGGCCTTTACGACGCCAAATTTTGAATCGAACTTTTTCGCTTTAAAATAAAAAGCTCGTCCGCGAGAGAACGGGGCTATTGTAGGCGATAAGCTGACTCGAGTCGAATCACAAGGAAGACTAATCGTAAACTATTTCGGTGTTTGATTTTACGTACATAAAAATGAAAATAAAAAACTAAACTAAACACTCGATCAAATAAGGTTTGTGGTTTTCTAACATCTACGAGCAATAAAATCGAGAGCCTTGAAACGATTATAAAAACGAGGGTTCTAATGCGCCAGAGTCATCTCCACGATCGGGGTTATCAATCCCGATGGTTCTAAGCGACTCTAGACACACTAGAACGATAAAACTCAACCAAAGCTCATGTTACTCTAAACGTCATACAACTAAAAACGAGAACTTAAGCATTTAAAACCTGCAAATTACCAAGCATCACCAACAAGAAAATGAAAGCTTACGAAATTAACGAGAAAAGTCACGTAGTTCAAACGAGAAATTAAACTACGAACTACAAACTATCTATCTAACATCTAAAGTCTGAAAAACTAATATAACATCTAAAATCTAAGAGACTAAAACGAAAATACTAAGAAGTTAAACAAAGACGAAGAACAAACGAGGAAATGATGACTCGAACTTGCTATCTTCGAATCTTCGACCCGAAACATGCGTGTAATCGAAATGGGGCAAGAACCGAGTGGTCTCTGCATTTTCTAAACCTTCCCCCAAGTTCCATCACTCTCAAAAAAACCATCGGGTTTATATAGATTTTGCCGAAATAACCACCAAAACTACCTTAGTGTCAATCGACGCGTGCCGAGCGTCGATCTCGACGCGAGTCAGGCTGCTCGCGTCGACCAGGCAGGGTGTCGATCGACGCGGAACAGGATCGACGCTACTGCAAGTTGCCTCGTCAGTTGCGTCGGTCGACGAAGCTAGGATCGACGCTACTGTAGCTATGCGTCGCCCTAGCGTCGATCGATGCGAGCGGTTCTCGGCGTCGACGCGGGTGCTGCATTGCGGCGCCTGCAGGACTTCGTCTCGTCGCTCGTCCCGTTTTCCTCGTTTTGAGCTGAAAAACTAAAATAAAGCAAAATTAGATTATTTCATATAAAATAAAGTAAAAACACATTAAACACCAAACGAGACGAAAAATATCAAAAGAAAAAAAAAGATAAAAAGATAAACCTAAACACCCTAAAAGCATACAACATACGATGTAAAAACACACGAAGATTACATACAAATATGTACAAATCAATAAGGAAACTAGAGGTAAACTGGAGCCTCATATTTTCACTTTCAACACTGTGTGTGTGTGATCATAATATTTAAAGTGATTTGATTTGATTTTCAAAACAATGATTCCAAATAACTCCTTTGGAAAAAAAAATCATGGATTTAAAGTGTAAAGTAAATTAAATATTTTATTAAATATTCGAATGATTAGAAAACCAAACGAAAAGAAAAAATAGTAGCCTAAGTACCAATGTTGCAAGAGATGCTCTGTTTTTGCGCTTCATTACATAGTTTGCCAGAAATGTTTGTGACAAAGTTGATTTAAGCATTAGTATACAAGTTATATCAACTTGTCTAGTCTTGTTTGAGATTTTGATTAAGTGAAGTCAATTGTTTGGTAGTTTTCTGATTATGAAGTTGTGAAATGTTGAATTTCAATTAATTTTGTTCCTGTTTTGTTTTATTTCACCATTTTGTTAGTGAAACAGAACTAAAATAAGGATAAGTGATTTCCTGTTTTCTTTCCTTCTCTCTATCCTATGCAGTCCATTTTGGCAATTTATAAGCAGAGAAGCGAGGGTATAAATAAGATGGTAGGTGACATTATATTGAATTTGATTCTATTAACAGAGAGCACATAATGAATGGTGCTTACACTGTTTGATATTCTGCAGGTGTTTGGAGATTAGCACCATTGTTCTAGTTGTTGATTTTTGCAGCCCTTTTAATGTAAATTTCAGGTAATAAAATAAATTTACTACATACATGTTAAATCCCCCTATATTTATTTTCTCTATTTTTTCAGCCATTGATGATCGATCGTGTTCTGATCCTCATTATAAATTATGCCTGTTTTGTAGAAATGTGATGTCTAATCTCCCAGGAAGACTAACCCTCAAAAAAAAAATTAAAGGAAAAAGAAACGAAGAAAAGCAGAGCCCCTTAGCATGTATATTAATCATTCTATTCTTCACGATTCTGTTCTTTAAGATGGCTATAGTTGTTGATCAAAGTCATGGACTCAAGCCATTTGCCCGACCCCTATGGTCCAATCTCCAATCCTTTTGTCAACTTGATTACAAAATGCTCGACTGCAGTCAAACCAAGATCACCCAATCCCTCGAGCACGCCTTCATGTTCACCAACATCCACAAGAGCTTCTCCACCAATTATTACTCAGTATGTTTCTGTGATTGTTTATAAACTAACTACTACAAGGATTAAGGTCAAAATGCTAATATGCTATTTTTCTATTTGTTGTTTGAACTGAAATGTGTAGAAAGTAGTATATGAGGATTTCAAGAAATTGGAAAATGCTAGTGTGAAGGACTATACACACGTTCAGATATTAATATCTGTGATTCATCTCTAAAATGCCCTGGTTGTTTTTTTGCTTGTGCTTTATTACATTTTGGATTTATTTGAAAATATATATTTCTATTTATTTATATTCACGGGTTTGTTTCTATTTCACAAATTTATAGAAAATTTTCTGAGTATTGGAGGTGAAGATATTTTCGAGTGTCACGTATGTAAACATAGGTATATTTTTTGTGGTTTATATATGCTTGCTTTTTTTTAATTACAGAGTTATTAACATAGGTATATTTTTTGACGTTTATATATACATAATTTAGATTTGACATGTTACTGAGTGTATTATCCTAAGGGATTTTCATTTACTTATGAAGACAGATTTTTTTTTTCATTTACTATCCTAAGAACTTGTATAGGAACGATGTGGTCTTTTTTTTCCCTTTTTTTTCTTACAGCGGGCACAATTGGTCTTCGATCGCCGAGAAGCAGGCTTTTTTTTTCATGTACTTATCCTAAGAACTTGTATAGGGATGAACATGTTTACAAGAAACTTCTATAAGCAGACTTTTCATGTTTGTTCATAATATTTATTTTTATTATAAGTGATTTTATTGTATTCCTGCTTTCGTTTTAATTTTTTTTTCTTTTAACCTTAGGTAACTTTTGTACACCCGTTCTAGAAAATAGACTTTTCAGAATGGATTCTTTTCAAATCCGTTTTAGAAAATATACTTTTCAGAACGGATTTTTTTCAAATTCGTTCTAGCAAATAGACTTCTTAGAACGAATTTTTAAAATCCGTTCTAAAAAAATGTTCCTAGAACAGGTATGATGACTTTTCTAGAACGAGTAAATAACCGTTGTAGAAAGTCAGACTTTCTAGAACGGTTGTATGTAGAACGCAGTAGAATCTGTTCTGAAATGTCTGTTTTATCCGTTCTAGAATGTCTTTGCTGCACTAGTGATTCCCTTCACTAATTATTAGGTTATAGAAACAAATTGAGAATAATATAAAAACACATGCATTTATAAGTATCACTTTCACAATTATTACAATATAAAAACAAACTGAAAACAAAATGCAAACAATACAGAATCATAACATGTTTTCACAATTATTATGGTATACAAACAAATTGAAATAATATAGAAAAGGAATGTATTTTTAAAAAAAAAAAAATTGAGTATATTTAGGATAATAATCTAAAAATATCTTTTAAATAAATTATGTATAGTATCCTTATGCCCTTTAATTGTTACACAATATAGTAAATTCAAATTTCCTTGAAAATAAGACACTAATATTTTCCATGACCCATATACCAAAATATGCTAATAATAATTCAGTAATTTTAGTAACGAACCATTATTATGTTAATTATGGTTTATGTTGTACTGTGCACTGAAAAATAAAAATTTAATATAATGAGAACGTACATTTGTTGTACTGTGCACTGAAAAAAAAAATAATATAATGAGAACGTACATTTGTATGATTGATTGTATTATCGTTACGTGTTTATCTATGTTATGAAGATTTTTACATTCATCACATTCAAATTGATATTTATCACATTGAAGTAATTAACATACATATGCATATATGAGAATGATTATTGATAATTATTATAAAGTAGATAAATATTTATCATAACAGATATAAGAATTTTTATCACAACGAATATAAATAATCCCTATATTAGATAACCACTAGTTCCCAAATAATCACCCAATTTTTTGTTAATCCCATTTAGTCTAATACATTCTATTTAATCAAAAAGTAAATTTAAATTATCAGAAATACTCCTATACCTAAACACACACACACGTACACACATATATATACCCCACCTGACATTTTCAAAAGAGACTTTAAAACATAATTAATCTGTTGCAGAAGTAACGGTGATGGATCTACGAAATCAAGAATCAATGCGTCGGGCTACCCATTTTCTCAATGGCGCAATTGAAATTACCGACAAATGATGTACCGACGCCGTAGATCCGTCGGTAAGCCATCGGCAAAACACTTACCGACAGCTTACCGACGGATATAGCCGTCCGCAATCCCATTTTTATTTATAGTGGGACATTGTTGTCGTTAATGGCAAATATGATGGATTATGTTAATTATGGTCGACGTCATTGCTCATTTAATTTGCTAATAAGAATTTTTATTGTTGATGGGACATATATCAAGGTCAAATATTGCTGCTTATGTTCATGGCTGTTTTGTTTTCTCCCATTTTTTAAAATGTTAATGGTTGCTTATGATTTTAATTGTTGTTGGTAGGGCTAATGTTCGGTTTTTTCAGTTACTTAAATGCAAAAACCATGCTCACTTTCATTCTTTAATGTTCTAATACTTAAAAATAATTATATTACAAGCTACACTAAGTTTGGTTGTTTGACATTGAAATTAAATTAGGTTAAGTTTAATTGGATTACTATGAAATTTTAATATAGTTAGTATGATATTTGATAGATGTAGTATTTAAATTTCATTGATTTTGTGATTTTTAGAAAAAAATAGTATAAAACTTGGTAGAATTAGTATGAGATTCACATTGTCACTTGAAATTTAATATTATTTAGTAAGATTTTAAATTAAAAGAAGGGAAAAAGATATGTATTTTTGTATGACTTTTAGGTTGAAAAGAAATTTTGAAATTCCACGAATTAGTATGAAATCTTAATATATAGTATGGATTTCACGACGTAATATGACATTCCACAATATAGTATGAAATTTAATTGGGTAGCTGCGATCGCTGACCGATGACGGTGACAAAATTAACATGAAGTTCTGTGTATTTTAGTTGAATTTTAGAGATTAAAAAAGAAGATTATTAGTAATGGTAAATCAGTATTCTTATGTAGTATTAGTTTGGATCAAATAAAAAGCTAAAAAATTAAATGGGAAGGGGATATTTTCACTAATGTTTTTTGGATAAAATATATATCTTACGGAGCACCCTACATTCTATTCATTTAAAATGTAACTGCGGAAAGACGAGTACAACGTATACCTTCTCTTGTTAAAATAAATAGAGTATCATATATGACATTTAGTGCACTAATATGCTCTATATATAATTGATAAAGCTAATTATATATGCATGCACATAATTGGTCAACTATCAATACAAAAGAATAAGATCTCAATTTATTGATAGAATTCATGTACATGTGACTCCCTATGAAAATGTACTTGATCGAGCCAAGCCAAGAGCCATGTATCAACAAAATAATAACATTAATAATCAAACAAATGATCCACTCTAGAAAAGAAAAAGGAAACAAAAATAAATGAACATACACAAAACAAATATACCAACAAAAAAAAAAAAAAAGGCGAATGAATGACTATAAAGCCCCCAAGAAAAGGACAAAATTACAAATCTCATCCGCCCATATACAGAAAAGTAGAACATGATCGATGTTTCCACGTGGATAGCTACATCAAGGGCACCGCGACAAGCGCTGCCGCGAGTGCGGTGCCCGCCGACGGCCGCTTTGCTGACGAAACCGTCATTTGAATTGTCGGCCGGCGGCTGTTCAACGCTGGGTCCAGGTGTGGCAGCGGTGCCAGGGGCGGGTGAAGTTTGCGTGTAGCGGCCGCCTGGTGCGGGGGGGCTCCCCGGCGGTCGGTGATGGGGTGGGGGCGACGATGGGGCTGGGGTCGGAGCGGTGGTGGCCGGAGATGGTGACGGAGATGGAGTGGGGGTGGGAGTGGGCGGCGCGACTGGTGTGGGTGTGACGGTAGGGGGAGACCGTCGGTGCAACCCGACGGTGCTTGCGCCACACAAGAGGTGGCGAGCAGTGCCAAGAGAAGGAGAAGCTTAAGCCCTGACGGTTGAAGCCATTGTTTTTTAGAGTGAGAAAAAAGTAGAGGGAGAGAGAGAGAGGTTCTTGGTGAGAGTCGATAGATTGGGGTTTCACTTTTGAGAACTTTGAAGATGGACAAGAGATTGGAAAGTGTAGATATATATATAATATACTATATATACACCAAAGAAAGAGAGAGCTAGAGTAGAGAGAGAAAAAGAGGTGGATTTAATAATTTGATCAGATTCCTTTGAAAAAATTAATATAAAACACAGAACATGTACAGGCATGCAGCGTGGTGTGAATTATTATTATATTATTTTTATTTTTTTGGAATCTTTATTTTAAAATTCCATATTTATAAAGAAAACGACGGGTATTTTATTTACCGCATGAATAACCCGCCTCTGAAATTAATAAAATTTAGTGAAAATTGTCAAAATAGTAACTAGGTGAACGTCCATTTGTCAATTAGTCCTCTATTTAATTTTTAGTCAAATAGTACCTATTTTTTGTTAAATAGTACAAAATTATGATATGAATATACCACAATACCCTTATTATTAAAATAAACTAATAATAATAAAAATAAAAATGGGGCCACCTGCTGCCGCCGCCGGAAAAATTTTCCCGGCGAGATTTTTTTTTTTTTCCCCACCAAATATAAAGTTAGCCGCCGGTCGGTAGGAAAATTTTTCGGCCGCCGGAATTTTTTTTGATCACATTTTCTTTTCCTGATCATCTGAAAATATTTTTCGGCCACCGGAATATTTTTCGGCATTTTTTTTGTTTTGTTTTTTATTTCTGCCCAAAATTTCTTATTGTATGTTTGAATTTCTTACTACATGTCCATGAAGTCAATGCTGTCAGTTTTTTTTTTCAAGTCAGTTATTTTTCTTACTATATGTCTGGATTTTTTACTATATGTATGTATTTCTTACTATATGTGCAAATATTTCTTACTGTATGTTCAAACATTTTTTACTTAATGTCCAAAAAATAATTCCGGCCACCGAAAATATTTCTTACTATATGTAACAAATTTTTTATTTAATGTCCAAGAATTCATACTTGATGACAAAAAGTATTTTATTTGATTGCAAAAGTTTCTTGTTTTGATGTGCAAATGTTGTTATGTATTTTACTTATTACACACTTTTGTTTTTCAAAAAAAAATTAGAAAAAAAAAATTCTTACTTAATAGCAAATTATTATGTATTTTCTTATTTAATACAAATTATATATTATTTTATAGTGAGATTTCATACTTTATGTTCAAAAGATTAATAAAGTTTCTTACTTTATATCCTTTAAAGTAAGAAGGTTTGTTATTTTATATTCGAAAAAGTAGGAAAAGTTCTTATTTTATAGTGAAATTTCTTACTTTATTTTCTAAAATAAGTATATTTTTAATTTATATTCAAAAATAAAAAGAAAAAATCTTACTTTATAGTGAAAATCTCATATTTTATGTATGAAAAAGTAAGAAAATCTCTTATTAAAAATTTCTTACTTTATAGTTAAATTTCTAACTTTATATTTGTTGGGCAAAAAAAAAAAATCTGCCAGAAAGTTTTTCGGTGGCAGGCGGCGGCGGTGGAGGTGGCCGGCGGGAGGGGTGGTGTATTGTTTATTGATATTATTATTATTATATTATTATTATTATTATTATTAGGGGTAGCCTTGTAATTGTATATTTATGGTTGAACTATTTGACATTTTGTATAATTAGTCATAGTATTTGACAAAAATATTTTTTCCTATGTAGTATTTGGCAATTACCCCTAAAATTTAAAAGTTGACTAGGGTAACTCGTTATTTTCACAAGTAAATATAATAAATACAAAATAATCGTAAAATTTATATAAGAAATTATGAAATTAAAATTTTGAATTAATAATATCAGATAGACAAAAAATTGTTGATTTTAAATTTTGAAAATTTCTTTATACAGTACATTAGTCGTAATATTTATAATAATATTTTTTATTGTTGTATCAAAAAAATTTATAATCCTTTACTGTCTTTCAAATTACGACATAAAGATAATTCGCGTGTGGCAGATGAGTTATAAAATATTATTTTTATAAAGTTTTATGATAGTTATATAATAAGAAATCTAGAAGTATGAGCATTTTAAAAAAAGTGAATATAGTAGTTTTAACATGTCTCGTACGCTACTTGTGCCACGTATCAAATAAATATTTTAAATTTTAAAATACTAATTCTGTGTGTTATAAATTTATAATAAACATAATATATATATATATATATATAT
>BMAC01000281.1:1140000-1244524 GCA_014905375.1 Phtheirospermum japonicum | reverse complement strand
TTTTCCTACTATTTAATATTTAAAGTTAAATGGAAAATAATAAGAAATTAAATAATCCTGCCACGTCAGCATTTGTGATAAAAATGTACCATATTTGATGAATTTGTCAACTTAGTGGATGTAGTTTGATGCTGGACAACATCATGTACTTTTTTGGAAAGTGGCCAACATAATGTACCAAAAATGAAATTTTCCCAAAACCCGGGTGAGCATATTTCAGTTAAAATTTAAAGCACCATATGTGATCTTTTCTTTAGAACCTTTTCAAAAAGATAGAAAACCCCACAATTATTTGCATTCTAGTTATAATAAACACAACCGCCAAATAATTATATTTAATACAAACAAATAAATATACTAACTAAACAAACACATGTACACACAAACCAAAATGCCAATTTTATATTTTAAAAGAAAATCATTACTACTATTTTTCCTCACTATAGAAATACAAAATAAGTTTAAACATGATATTGAACGAAATAGCTCGTGATATGATTAGTGAATATTTCTCTTAATGAATGATACATCTCAGATTGTGAGAACACACACAACACACACACACACACCCACCCACCCACACACACACACACACACACACACACACACACACACACACACATATACATATATATATATATATATATATATATATATATATATATATATATATATACACACAACACACGTAGGCATTACGTGTAGCAAGAGGACAAAAAATACAACTAGCACTATGGTGGCATCTTCTGAATAATATCGTTGTCATCCTTCTCCGTATTACTGGTGCATGATATTGTTGTAATGTTTGCATGTGTGAGTTGGTCATTATCAACTCGTTCCTTATGATGAGTTGAGTTCACATCTATCCCATGATCAGGTTGTTGGTCTACTGTATTAGCTTGCGATCTCATGCGACGTGATGCTATCAGGTCGATGGTTACCTTATGATGAGGTCGTTGGTCTATTGGATTAACTTGCGACCTGATGCTATCACGTCACTGGATTTATTTATAATATTTCCCCATACTTTGAGTGAGGATAAGGAAAGAACAGAAAATTTATTTCTGAATCGAATGAAGAAGTGTCCTGAAAGAGGTTTTGTGACAGTATTAGCGACCTCATCATAGGCTGAAATGTGATTTGCCAGGATAGACTTGGATTGCACCTATTCTATGATGAAATGAAGATCAGTGTCAACATATTTGGCTCTTGCTTACACCAGTGGATGAGTAGACATAAAAATTATACTCAAATTATCAACCTATACAATAGGAGTATTGCATGATTGAAATTTCAATTCCTTGAGCAAAGATTGGAACCGCATTATCTCAACCATTGCATGACTAAGGCTCCTATACTCTGCTTCTACAGTAGATCTACAAACCGTATGCTACTTTTTGGAACTCTAGGAGATAATATTATTGCCCATGTAAACACAATGACCAAAGGTAGATTTTTTGTCATCTAGATTAGAAGCTCAGTCTGAATCTGAAAAGGCAGTCAAGTATAATGTGGTTATTTAACAAAACAAGCCATGGTATCTAGTGCCCGAATGTATCTCATCAAACATTTGACAGATTTCCAATGAGTATCAAGGGGGTTCTACATGAATTGGCTAAGTTTATTTATAGCAAAACAAATATCAGGCCTTGTGATTATCAATACTACTGGCTGCCAATGATCTGTCTATAAAATTTTCCACCAGAAGGAGCATCACCATCATACTTGGAGAGAGGAGGAGATGACATCATAAAATTTTTAACAGGCTTTGAGAACCTCGTGTTCACTTTCTGAAAGCAAATCGCTGGTGTATTTCCTTTGAGTGAGCAAAACACCTCTACTTGTCTGATTAATCTCTATGCCAATAAAGTAATTTAATTCCCCTAAATCCTTGAGAGAGAAATGTTTCTTGAGCTAATTAATGAAAGCATTCACTCCACTTCAAAACTCCATGTGATTATAATATCATCAACATAGATAAGAACAAAAGAGAATGTCCAAGTAGATGAATGTAAAAAAGGGAATCGTCAATCTTTGGACTATTAAAACCTAGGGATTTTTTTTTAACCCCAATGTATACAGTTTTTTACACATTTCCCCCCGAGGTATTTTTTATTCCACTTTGCCCCCTAATGTACAATAATTTTCGACGTTGCCCCCTAAATTTTATTTCCGGCGGAATATTCCTTCTAGATTCCATCGACGGGCAATTGGGGGGTAAAGTGCAAGAATCTTATAGTTTAGAGGGTAAAGTGCAAACAATCTTAAAGTCTGGGGTGCGAAGTGCGAAAATCTTATAATTTGGATGACAAATTAAAATAATATTAATATTGAGTTTTTATGTAAAAGTATTATTTTTATTAAAGAATAGAATTTATATCTCATACATACATATATATATATATATATATATATATATGTGTGTGTGTGTGTGTGTGTGTGTGTGTGTGTGTGTAATCGTGAAATGATATCATAGTAATTAGTAATATAATTAAAAAGATATTATTAAAAAAATATCTTATTAAAAAGATAGAATTTATATATGTATGTGTGTGTGTATATATATATAGTATATACATATATATATATATATATATATATATATAATCTTGATATGATACCATAGTAATTAGTAATATAATTAAAAAGATATTATTATTCCACTTGGACGCAAGTATTAAAACTATTTTTGCACTTTTTCTCTATGTAATATGTTTATACAATATTATATAATAATGTAATCGTGATTAATATAGTATTTTAATCACACTTTTTATACAAATAATAATATTGAATGATAATTTTATTTTTCGTATCATAATATTATAATGCATATACGAAGTACACCTTTATTTTTATTTTGTTCAATCATAATATATAATATAATATTATTATATTACTTAGCCTAATAATTTACATAATACTTAGTCATGTATTTCATATTTAATAATATAAAAGATGTATTGATTATATTTGTATTTAGAAAATTATAAATATTAATTAAAAATTATGGTTTTTTTTTTTTTTTTTGGTTTTCTTTTATTGTAATTGTATTGACAACTTTGTGTGTGTGTGTGAGTATAAGATAAAAATTATATATCTTTTTCAAATATAAGACTTTAAGACAAAAATGAAATATTTATATTATTTTAATTTGCCACCCAAACTATAAGATTTTTGCACTTTACCCTCCAAACTATAAGATTTTTGCACTTTGCCCCCCAACTGCCCGTCGATGGAATGTAGAAGGAATATTCCGTCGGAAATAAAGTTTAGGGGGTAACGTCAAAAATTATTGTACATCAGGGGGCAAGGTGGAACAGAAAATACTTCAGGGGGCAATGTGTACAAAACTGCATATATTGGGGGGTAAAAAAATTGTCCCTAAAACCTATTGAGGACAAAACTTTCTTAAGTTTTTCAAACCAAGCTTTGGAAGCTTGCTTCAGACAATAAAGTGCTTTCCTCGACTTGAAAATGTATCCTATATCACTAAGAATACTGAAACCTTGGGGATGATCCATGTATATTCTTGCATTCTCGTCTAGTTCACCATACAAAAAGGCATTATCAATGTTAATATGCTTGAGAGCCTATCCTTTAGATATGGAAATGGTCAAAATCAACTTGATAGTAGCTAGTTTAGTTACAGGACTAAACATTTGTGTGGACCTGTTTGTAGCCTTTTTCCACTAATCTGGCCTTATGCTTAGAACTGATATCATCTATACTGGTCTTGAGCTTTTATACCCATCTACAACCAATAATGTTCTTATTTTTGGGGGAAGGAAATAAGTCCAATGTCTTGTTCTTGATCAAGTCCTGATATTCAATATTCATGGCCTCTTTACATTTAGGGTTGGCTAGAGCTTTAGTAACGTATTGTGGTTCACCATCATCGTGTGAAGTTGTCAGATAAATTTGGCTTGAAAATTCTAGCCCTAGACCTTGTAGTCATCTGATGAATCCTGGGTGGATCGGTATGGAGTATACCTAGACTGCGGAGAAGATCATGTGGTGAATGTTCTTGAGTGTTAGTTTTATCAGATAGAGAGCGACCTGGTGGAGAGTTATGTAGGATATGAGGTATTAGGAGATGATGTAGTTGCAGACTTCTTCGAAGGAGACTGTGCTTGGTTAGGGATGGAATTTATGTTTATGGGAGGAAAAGATCCAAACATAATTAGTTGTGTTTAGATAGATAGGATCATAGATGTCTCATCATTCTGAGGAGGTTTTTCTGTGGATTTGAGGAAAGGGGAAACATCCTCTTTAAACACAACTTATCTTCTAAAAAAGGATTTCCCACCATGAAGTAAGATTTATATCCCTTGTATTGATTGACATAACCAAGAAAGACACTAGGCTATGATCTTTATTCCAGTTATCTTTGTTATAAAGTCTGGTAAAGGAAAAACTTGATATTCAAAGACTCTAAGATAATAGAAATCGGTATGTGTTTGAACAAGATTTGATAAGGGGTGGAGTAATTGATGACTTTATTCAGAATTCTATTATATAAAGGTGCAACTGTAGCAAAAGCATCATCCCAATAACACTTTAGAACTCCAAAATGATACATGAGTCCTAAACCAACCTCTAAAATGTGCATATTATTTTCTCTCACAATTTCCATTCTGTTAGGGAGTGCAAGGACATGGAAGGAGCTGGATTATGAAACTGTCATTAAATTCTTTGACGAGAGGCTTAAACTCAGTGCCTACATCAATCTGGACCACCTTGATTCTTTTGGTCAATTTATTTTAAACCAAGTTTTTGAAGTGGACAAAATCATTATAGATATTAGACTTGGATTTGAGGAAGTATATCCAATTATATCTACTAAAGTCATCACTGGAAACGATATAATAATTATGGCCATGTTTAGAAGTGACAGGAGATGGAATCCATAGGTCTGTGTGGATCTTTGAAATGGTTCAGTTATTTTATGAGTGCTTGTTAGGAAAAATATTTTATGGGATTGGGAGATAACACTATGATTACAAAAGGAAAAGGATTATTCATTATTAAAAGGAATTTCACAATCATTTAAAGCCATCTTGGTAAAATCCAAAGAGAGGTGCCCTAGCTTTTTGTGCCATAGCTCTAAGCTATTGATAGACCTAATATTACAAGAAACGCTAGAAATTTTATTCTTCAACCTAGAGAAATGTTTATTCTGAAAGTGTTCTTGAAGCTTGGTGGTGTGTGGTGCTGAGGATTGAAATTTGGTGAGTCTGAATTTGTAGATATCATCATTGAATTTACCTATTAGAAGAGGTTCCCATGTAACCTGGTCCTTGACAACACAAGGACTTTCTTAGAAAACTAAGTAAATACCACTGTCTTTGGCAAATTGGGAAACACTAAGAAGGTTTTTGATAATATGTGGTACATGTAGAAGTTTGTGAGTTTAAAAGTATGGTGTGAGCTGTGAGGAGTGTGATTGTGAATAAAAATATATTTACCAACATGTTCTATGTTCAGTCCAGCTCGATATCCTATATGCACCTTGTACTATCCTCCATACTCAGAAGTTGTGCTAAGGTTTGAGAAATCACCTGCGATGTGATATGTAGCACTAGAATCTGGAAACCAAATCATCTTTGAACCTTGATCAGTGGCACTATACATATCTGACGACTTACTAAGTCCTCTATTTGGAGAATCTGTAACAGCCGACCTCTGTTGTCCCTGATTTGACTACTGCTTAGGGATAAATTATGAGTTGAATTTGTGGTAGTGTTTTTCTTCTTGTATGGTTTGAATATACACATATCTGAAAATGAATCTTTCTAAAGCTTGAGGTGTTTCTACCAGCTCCTTTCCCTCTATAAGAAGCTCTACCACGCCTTTGTAGCCTTGAGTTCCTTTTCCTCTATTGTACTGGTTACCTCTTCCTCTGCTGTCCCTGATTTGACTACTACTTAGGCATAAATTCTAAGTTGAATTTGTCGTAGCATTTTTCTGTGCATGGTTTGAATATCTACATATCTGACAATAAAGCTTTCCTAAGCTTGAGGTGTTTCTACCAACTCCTCTCCCTCTGTAAGAAGCTCTACCATCTCTGTGGCCTTGATTTCCTTTTCCTTACTATACTAATTCCCTCTTCCTCTAGAGGATGCCATGTTGGCACTTGGAACATATCCATCATTAATGGATTGAAAGTTGGCTTCAATTCTATTCTCATAGCTAAGGAGGAGTGAAATTACATCTTTCAAGGTAAAATCCTCACCTTTAGCAGTTATGGTAACAACAATAACATCATAATAACTCCTTAGACCTCCCAGAACATTCATAATTTGATCAAGCTCCTTCACATTCTCACCATTGCAAACAAGAACATCACAACATGCTTTGTTTTTATTTAAAAACTCTCTCATACTCATATTATTCTTTTTAATGTTTTGAAGTTAGATTTTTTATCGCATATTCCTAGTAGTGGTCTGGATTGAAAAATTAGATTCAAGAGTTTTCTGTATCTCAAAAGATCTATTCAAGCCAACCATTGAAACAAGAATAGATTCAGATAAGAAGGAAAGTAACCAAGAGGCTAATAACTGATCTTGCCTCTACTAAGAGATGAAGTCTAGATTTACCTCCATGAGACCTTATTCTTTTACTGGTATCAATTTGTTCGGTGGAGTGGAGCTATCAGCCAGGTATCCTTCAAGTTCATTTCCTATGACTGTGATTTAAACCTATTATCTCCATATTAGAAAGTTTTGATCTATAAGTTTGAATGAGATTAGTTGATTATGAAACTAAATGGTTAGATTTGTGTTTTTAAAGAGTGGATAGAGGTGTTATTGGAGGTAGGATTTTATGGCATTTGTGCTACCACTACTGAAGCTTATTCAAGGTGGTCAGAGCAAGAAATAGTCCCACTCTGATACCATGTAGAAATATACAAAATTAGTTTAAACATGAAATTGAAGGAAATAGCTCGTGATATGTTTACTGAATGTTTTTCTTAAATGAATGAGACATCTCAGATTTGGCCCCATATATATAGTGTTAATTACAAAGGATTTGGAAGACCTGTCTAGAGCTGAGCTAAAAAATACATAAGCATTATATGTATAAGAGGACAAGAAATACAGCTAGAAGTATGGTGGCATCTTCTATATAATACCATTGTCGTCCGTCTCCATACTGTTAGTACATGGTACTATTGTGACGTCTTCATGTGTGAGTTGGTCATTTGTTCCTTATGACGACTTAAGTTCACGTCTACCTCATGATCAGGTTGTTGGTCTTCTAGATTAGCTTGCGACCTAGTGCTATCAGGTGGCTGGCTACCTTATGTTGAGATCGCAGATCATCATGCGACCTTATTCTATCAGGTCGCTGGATTTATTTTCAATACTCACTGAGCTATTTTAGCTCACGCACTCTTTTGTTTACTCTTTATATATCGACGTTAATGAGAGTGATTTTGATCTCGATCCTCGTGATATTTAAAAGTTGATGTTTTGTTCTCATTTGTGTATTGGACTAGGTTGATGAGTATTAAAGTTATTTTTTACTTTTATTTATTCAGTTTCGAGATCTACACTGACTGCTTGAATCATTTTTAAGTTAAATCGATATACAATTATAATTTATATTCATTCAACATGTACATCAATTTTTCGATCACCCTTTCTATACAAATCATGTCTTTTTGATTAGATATGTTTTCGTGAATTGTTACAGTACTAATTAGAGGTGAAAGCAAATTGAACACATGCTAATAAAAGTTCGTCCAACCACGTTAGAGTTTGATTGAGTTTATTTAGTTTAATGATTGGTTCGAACTCAAATAAAAAAAATAGTCTCATTTGTTAATCGAATGGGCATGATGATGTTCATGAATATTTAAATATACGTATGCATATATATATATCCTTCATATTGTTAATAGTGTTAACTATTAATGCTGAGGTGTCGAAAGGAGAGCGTTTCGGGGCTGATGTGAACCAATTAAATTGCTCAAAAAATGACGTATCGGCCTGTGGTTCATAGGGGGTCTATTTTGGGAGGAGGCCAAAATTTTGACCGGTATAAATAACAACTTTTTTTTTTATGTTAATATTGAAAAAACTAGGGTTTACGTCCAGCACCCTTCTCCATTTCTTTTCTTTTTCGCCGTGAACTTCAATAGTGACCGATTTGTTTTCTCAATAACTAACAAAAAAAATGGAGATTTTTTTTTGTTTTCTGCCGTGAACTTCTGTTTGTAAATAAATCAACATATGTTCTTCTTTCTTTTTTTTTCGCTCCGAATCAGCCTTTTCATCAAGAATATAACGAATGTATTTCATAGATTCAGATTTCTCCTTCAATCGATTTGCAAAACCTCTAATTTATCATAAAAAGTGAGTGATTTTATTGTAATTTTTCGGCGATCTGTTTTCTCTCTCTTTTTTTCTTTTTTTTCTTTTCTTTTTTCGGATCTGTTTTTTCTCTTTTTTTGAATGGATTCTCTTCAACATTGTGGAACGGAGATCCAAATCCCTAACTTTCTTTTCAAAATATATAAATTTTGGAACGGAGATCCAAATCCCTAAAAATACCGCTCAAAATAAATCAAAGCCACAAAAATCGCAATGCCATGGCGGATAGTGCTTTGCCAGAAGAAATAATGCTCTGCATCCTCACGTGCCTCGCCGTGAAGTCAATACTCCGATTCAGATCCGTTTGCAAGCCCTGGCGCGATCAAGGTCAGTATTCTAGCGACCCAAAGAACTATGCTGGCAAAATGTCTTTGTTCAAAATCGAGTCCGATGAAAAGAATCCACGATTCCTTGGAGTGAGACATATGTTTTGCCACTGTGTCTTGGTTGTTTTCATCTATTATAGTATCTTTTGTAAGGTTTGTTGCCAGTTGCTTTAAATGTGTGGTTTTTGTTTGTCCATTTCATGTGTAAAGTTCCTATTTTTGAGTTAAAACATCATCATATTCTATCGTTTTTGTTGTATTTACTATTTCTGTAGGGTTCTGGTGATACTCCTTCACTGGTGTTACCACAATTGCTTTTCTCCCCTGAAATTGATTTAACTATGGTTAGATCATGATATTTGTATTATCTTTAATTTTGGTTGCGTTTTGATTATGTAAGCTTCTCCAAGTCTGTACAAGTTAATTGTGTTTTATGCCGCCAACCAAGGAATCAATATATTAATATTCTTTGTAATATATTTTGATTTTTAATTTCTTAATTTTTTTAGATCGAATTCGAGATTTCTGTTCTAAATCCATCGTCCTTTTTATTATATTCTTTCATATATAGTTGATGGATCTCTGCCACAGGACGATGCTAGACAATGGCGTATCCATTCCTTTTCTTATATCTATTTCTATTTTATTAGTAATTGAAGTTTGTTAAAGTTTGTAATTTCACTAATATTATTGATAAATATTTGAATTTGATCCTTCAGTTTCACATCGAGAATTCTCAACATATGTATGTAGGAATCAGGATCGGAAAGAGATAATATGGTGCCTGAAAACACAAGGGCAGAAACTTCTGGAGGAGTTAGCTCAAAGCCCTCGTAGCAGTTAATGCAAGACCTTCAGTGTGGCCAAGTATCAGCTGCCGAATTTGTCCAGGCGGTTCATGGGATGCTCTCTTCAGAAGGTGTCAGTCTTGACGTAGAAAAGCAGTCGCTATTGCAAACAGCGTTAACACTGCAAGAACAGCTCGAGGAGTCTCAGGCTGCACTACTGCTTGAACAGGAAAAATCTGAAATGGCTGCCAAAGAAGCTAATACGGTAAAAGCAGCATGGTCATGCCGAGTTTGTGATATAGGTATTGTTTTTTATTTTTACAGGCCTCGATTTTCGGACTAACCATATTTTTTTCAGCCTTTTTTTCGTGTAGCTATGGAGATGGTTCGTGGTAATGTTTGATGGTTCGTGTAGCTATGGCGACGGATCCGAACTATTCAGCCTGAGATACGGGCTTGCTCAGGTTCTGTTTTAATAATAATAATAATGTAAAATTAGAAGGTCTATGGATATAAGAATAATTCTCAAATTCACGATGTTGTTAATCAATGTTACCAACATCAGTTAACAACATCAACCAGAGTAAATCAAATTTATGCAGCGGAAATTAAAATATGAGAACACGATTAAACAAATTCAGTTCACAAGTAAAAATACTTGTGAACTTGGGTGTACAAAACCGAAAACTATATTACTTTCTTTTTAAGTTCAATACAAAATATAAAGTAATATATGAAAACTAAATATCAAGAAACTTGATACTAAATACTTGTTGCCGGAATGGCAAGATCTTCTTCGTCGGTCACGCAACTTCAAAGATCTTGTTTATCACGAACGTTGGCTCCAAGTAGTTGTCACTTCTTCGTGTTCTTCTTTTCTACGTCGTGCGATCCTTGCGTTCCCTGCGTCTTGCGTCGATCTCCTTGATACAATCCGTGCGTCAAAAGTGATTCCAAGTATTAGGAGTTCTTGTGTCTTAAATAGACAACCTAGAATCCTAAACTTGGTAAAATCCTAAAAACAAATCCTAAACACAATCTAGAAATAATTAAAGTCTTGTACATAAACTAGGAAACATAATATTGTCCTAAATCTAGTTTCCTAACTTATTTTGTGCCCAAGAAAGGCAAATAACAAAATAGGAATTATTGCCAAGAATAAGTTCCTCAACAATCTCCCCCTTTTGCCTTTCTGGAAAAAACACAAAGACGCAAACACAAATGTAAATAAAAATACTAACTCCCCCTAAGATAGAAAACTCCCCCTAAACAAAACACCCAATGTTGTTAAAATTCAAACAAACATTACAAACCAACATTGTTCAAAATAACCAACACTTCACAAAACAAACAGAATAAAGGAACTTATTGACTTCGAACCCTCTTCGATCGATGAGGGGATGTCGAAGTTCCTTCGCCCTTGTGCTTCCTCTTCCTCCTTTGATGCATCTTCATCATTTTCTTCAAAGCCTTGTTGCGCGCGCGAATTCGCTTCCTCCTCTTCTCTTAAGCAAGGCTCGCCAAGGCTTCGGCGTCAACCACATCGGCAGCAGCAGCATTATTCTCATTCTCGACAACATCAGCAACATCTTCTCCATCAGCATTGTCTCCCCCTATGTTCGCGTCGTCAACTTCCTCTCCCCCTTTTTGACCAGAAAGGGCTTCCAAAAGGGAGGTGCGAAGAGCCTTAAGCTGTTTCATCTGCAAATCTATAGAAGCCACATGTGCACGAAGAATCTGGGCAGAAATATTGACCATGTTGGGATTGCTCGTACCAACATCACTAGCAACATCGGCCGAAACAGGCGCCTGCCAGGGCAAATCAATAACTCGGGCACCGGTAACATGCTGATTGCGCAAGGCAAACCACTCAGCCTCACCCGTGAGCACATCCTCGGGACCAAGCTGTAAGCCTTGATTCTCTAACAAACTGAAAATCAAAGATGGAAAACACAACGATGCCGCAGACTTCGTGGTGGCAAACTTAGTGATAATATCAAAAACATGCTAACCAAAACTAAATGTGATCCCTCTCCCAAGACGAAACAAGAACTGGGCTTGAGGCCGCGTAACACATGTTGTGTTTTTGGAGGGGACCCAATTACAAATGGTAAGCTTATGCAAAATAGAATGAAGAGATGAAAGACGTGTACTCGGAAGCTTCTCAAACCAAGAATTAACCATCACACCAGACAGAAACTTAACTACCTCATTCATATCATCCACCGTCGAGTCACCCCGGTAAGATTCAGTACCATAAAACTCATCAATTAACTCAGGGTGAATGAAAAAACTTTGCCACGCATAAAAACCTTCCCATAATTGACGGACTCCAAATCAACCATAGAGGGTAACAAATTGGCAAAAAATTCGACAACAACATCACGCACAAAAGGCATGGCCGTGGAGACGGTGGAATACATACCTATGTGTCGGAGATAGGCAATGAGATTGTGTTTCTCAAAAAGTTCAACCGGAACTCGTTTCTCGGCAATCATATGACGACTCTGGTAGGCATCAAAAAGCTCGGCAGCCTTGGGAGTGATGAATCTCTCCGAAAAGGGCACCATGTCTTCAAGCTCGAGCATAGCAGTAGCTGGTCCTGAAGAGGACTCGGATTGATCCGATGTATTAGAAGAAGGCGGAGATAGAGCAAGAGAGGTTCTTGGGACAGAAGCAGTGCGGGAGGACGAAACAGACTGCGAGCGACGCGATGTTGGTAAGGGACTACCAACATGACTAGCAACATCGTCCTTTACAGCAGCCTTCTTTTTCTTCTTGGCCTCTTTGCATGCAGCAAGAATATCTTTCAAGGACACATCGAATGATGAATCAGGCGAATAATCAAAAAGACCTATGTCAAATTCAGGCGTAGCAGCACGAACTGGAAATGGCGGGGGATCATCGGCAAGTGGCTTGGCAGAACTTGTAACCTCGCCGGTGATAAAGTCCAGTACAGTGTAAGGGGGCGAAGAGTACTCAGTAGCAGTTGATCCAGGAGAAACTTTGACCTTTGCCTTGCTTGGAGAGAAACTGTTCTTCGTCAGGCTAAGTCTCTTGTCGGCCTTACGTACAAGCTGTTTCCGGCGAGTAAACCTCTTCTTCTCCGGCAGACTGGGAGCAGAAGCAGACGGCGGCACATCTCTGGCAATCGGAGCAGTAGGCTCAAAATCATGATCATCAGGGTCAGACTCCACAACAACATCCTCTTGTAGATTCATGTGTTCGATAGGCACGCGGCGACGCGGACCAGCCTTGATTTTTGGGACCGCAGGCGGCACAACGTCGGGTGGTATGTTACGCAAGCGCCTAGATCGCTTCAAGGTTGGGTTCTCCACGCATCCAAAGGTCTCAGCCACAAAAGCTAAATCTGGGGGATTATCGACGTCAATTTCGTTCCCGGGCTGTCCAGGGAACACTTGAGCAACCGGCGTGGCGTCGACTGGTGATGGAACAGGCACGGCAGCGAGAGAAACAGGCGCAGGCGATTGTGGTGGCGATGTTGATAGGGGTGGGTTTGAAGAACTACCACCACCAATCTCCTCACGAATATCAAGGCCACCAATATTTGGGAATGGCAGCGAGACCTGTTCGTCGGAGCGGCGAATTTCTTCCGGCAGTTCTGGGACAGACGGCGGTGGAGAGCTGGTCATCCTGCAAAATTCCACAGAAACACACAACCAAGAAAAAAATCGAGAGAATTTGAGAGGAGAAAGGATTCTGAGAGTTTTAATTCGAAAGGGGTTTGGAATAGTGAGCAAACGGTAAAAAGAAATCAGCTTTTTATCCCCCCAAAAAGTGACCGTTGCACACAAGGAGAAAGAAGGTAAAGAAAAGGAAAATTCCCAAAAAAAATCACCGGCTGATTTTTAAGCTTAAAAGCATGATTTTTGTTTCCATGTAAAAAGCGCCACTCCTCCTAGAATAAGGCTACGTGATCACATAACTTATCCCACTATCTCTTTCCATAATCCTTTATTTTTTAAAAAATAAAATTGCATAACTTAATCTACAAGATTGGCCGAAAATACAAAGCTGGTTTTAATGAACCATCAGCACAGTTGTACCTATCTTGTGCAATGTTAATTTTCACTCACCAAATTTACCTCGTTATTTCCCGTCCAGCCGTCCGATTATAACTCCACTGAAACACTTGGTTAGCTCAATTCAAAACAAAATTAAGAGATTTCAAGCAAGACAAAAACACAAGAAACAAAACGCACAGCAAGATGGCATCTTCACAAAGTATGAATGTCCTATGGGATGCCTAAAAWYCATGACCTAAAAGGTTAAAACAGAACACATTATGATTTCAGTGTTTTGATCCAATGTTGCTTTTCATTACTAACAACATTATAAACCAACATTGCCTTAGGTGAAGTCAATAGAAACTTACCCCTTAACCCAAGTTAATGACTATGCCAAAATCACTCAAAAAGGCGATTTTTAAAGATTGGACCATTTTGAGTCCAGATTTTCTTCATCCTTGAAGGGATTTAAATCTTTTAATCTTCAACAATTGCTGTTAAACGCCTCTTGTTTTTTGGACCTGGGAGAAAACCAGTTTCTGCGAGCAAGTCCCACAATCACCTACTTTTTAAGAGGTTGGTTCTTTTTATCATTACTTTTATTACACCAGAGGACCTTATTGCACTTTCAATCAACTTCAATTCATTAGTATAATGTATGAAAAGAAGGTAAAAAATGCATGCAAACATATACAGATGTTGTGACTGATGTTGATAAGTAGTGTCACAACATCACAAACCAACATTGGTTAGACAATGCACATACCGAGATCTCTTCTCAAACGAGAGAAGGTCTCGAAATCTAATGCCTTCGTGAAGATGTCAGCCAGCTGATTATCAGTTCCAATATGTTCAAGGCTAACAATCTTCCTCTCAACTAAGTCTCGAATAAAGTGGTACCTTATGTCAATGTGTTTGATTCGAGAATGCTGGACTGGATTTTTGGAGATGTCAATGGCACTGGAATTATCACACAACACCGTCAAGATACTACTGTGCAGACCGTAGTATCAATCATTTGGTTCATCCACAGTAATTATGTGCACGCACTTCCAGCTGTAATGTACTCGGCTTCAGCTGTAGAAAGAGAAATACAATTTTGCTTTTTGTTGTACCAAGAAATTAGATTATTACCCAGAAAAAAAACATCCTCCAGTAGTACTCTTCATGTCTACTACATCCCCAGCCCAATCCGAATCAGTGTACCCTATAAGTTCAGTACCAGTATCTTTTGTGTACCACAGACCTAGTTTAGTTGTACCAGCAATGTATCTAATAATTCTTTTAACAGCTTTCAAGTGAGACTCTTTTGGATTAGACTGATATCTATCACATAAGCACACACTATACATAATATCAGGTCTACTTGCTGTCAAATTCAACAAACTCCCTATCATACTCCTATACATGGTGTTATCAAAACCCTTACCAACATCGTCTCTGGTCAGCGTCACAGTTTTGCCCAGCGGCGTTTTCTTGACAGTTTCACCCTCTAACCCAAACTTTTTGACTAAGTTCTTTGCATATTTAGTCTGGGAAAGAAAAATACCGTCATCAAGTTGTTTAATTTGTAWACCAAGGAAGTACGAGAGGTTACCTTCCATGCTCATTTCGAACGTATCAGACATTCGAGTGACAAACTCCTTGACCATCTGATCGTTAGTGGATCCAAAAATAATATCGTCTACATAAATTTAGACTATTAAAATGTGCTTATTGGATTTAAGAAGGAATAAAGTTTTATCAACTTCCCCTTGCCTAAAGTTCAAATAAAGCAAATGTTGAGTTAGCCTTTCATACCGAGCTCTTGGAGCTTGTTATAAACCATAAAGAGCCTTTTTCAGTTTTAAAACAAAATTAGGTTTTTGAGGATTCACAAATCCTTTAGGCTGCTCAACATACACTTCTTCACTTAAGATTCCATTTAAAAAGGCACTCTTAATGTCCATTTGATGCAATAAAATTTTCATATAACAAGCAACAGAAAGTAGAAGCCTTACCGACTCAATACGAGCAACAGGGGCAAATGTCTCATCAAAATCAATTCCTTCAATTTGCGTATACCCTTGTGCGACAAGTCGAGCTTTATTCCTCACAATGTTGCCTGCTTCATCAGTCTTGTTCTTGAATATCCACTTGGTCCCCGTCACGTGAGTATTTTCTGGCCGTGGAACAAGATCCCACACATCATTCTTGGAGAATTGGTCCAGCTCCTCTTACATAGCCCGAATCCAGAACTCATCCTTGAGTGCATCCTCCATGCGTTTGGGCTCTATTTCAGAAAGGTACAAAGACTCACGAATCTTAGAACAATTAGTAGACAAACATACATACCTAACCATTTCCTTGAAATTTATTTGTCTTCGTCTTGTACTTCTTTCATCCATATCACCAATGATTTGTCCCACGGGGTGGTTTTTCTAGATTCTGGATGGAATGTCCCTTTGATGAAGATCAATGGGATTTGCTGGATCTTCTTCCTCTGAATCAGAATCAGATTCTGCAACTTGGCTCGATGTTTGTACCGATGTTGGTATCTCAGTATCAACATGGTTATCAACATCACTCAAATCACTGAGTTCAGCAACTGCATCTTTGTTCTCAATACCTGCACCATCAACTAAAGTAGGAGTGACACTACCTTGAGGGTTTTGATCATAAACCAGATCATTATCCTCGACAGGCTTAACTCCGCTCATTAGATCATCAAACCTGACATTTACTGACTCAAACATACTTCGAGTTCGAAGGTTAAACAACCTATATGCATGACTATTTTGGGAATAACCCATGAAAATGCACTTATCACTTTTTGAGTCAAGTTTTGCAAGATGATTTCTATCGTTAAGCACATAGCAAATACATCCAAAAACATGAAAATAGCTCAAATTTGGTTTCTTCCCAATCAACAATTCGTAGGGAGTTGCACATGAACCTGGTCTAAAATAAGCCCTATTTGTGATATGACATGCAGTGTTCATTGCTTCAGCCCAAAATCGTTTAGCTATCCCATTAGAAATGAGCATAGTTCTAGTCATCTCCGCTAGAGTTCTATTCTTACGTTCAGCTACGCCATTTTGTTGAGGGGTAATTGGAGAAGAAGATTCATGACTAATACCCTCAGAAGTGCAGTACTTCAGAAAAGATGCGTTTTCAAATTCCTTTCCGTGACCAGTTCTAATCCTACCAATTTTCACATTAAACCTTACACATAGCTTCTTTGCAAGTTTTTTGAAAGCCTCAAACATTTCAGATTTTTCTTTTAGAAACTCTACCCATGTAAACCTAGAAAAATCATCAACAATTACGAGAACATATCTCTTACCACCAAGGCTCTCAACCTCAAGTGGTCCCATGAGATCCATGTGAAGCAATTCAAGACACGATGATGTAGTGAGACTTTGTTGGACTGGATGTGGCACTCTAACCTGCTTTCCTTTCTAGGATGCCTCGCATACTTGAATGATCTTGGTGTTGAGCTTAGGCAGCCCCCTCACAGCTTCTTCCTTGTCCAACCTGTCCATCATCTTGTAATTTACATGTCCAAGCTTTTGATGCCATAGTTCTACATCACTAAATTGGGACAACCTGCAAAAGTCATCACTATGAATTTGGTAGCAATTATCTTAAGTTCTTTTCCCGGTGAGAATACACGATCCATTCTCCTCATAAACTTCACACTTTTCACGGTTGAATTTAACTCTGAATCCTCCGTCGCACAATTGACTTATGCTGATCAAATTTGCAGTAAGTCCTTCTACTAGACCCACATTTTCCAGTGTTACAACGCCAGGAACATGGAGAGTCCCTTGGCCAACGATTTGGCCATGTGCGCCTCCTCCATACTTCACTTTTCCACCTCTAAATCTGACAATGTTGGAAAGCAATTCTTCTGAGCCTGTCATATGCTTCGAGCATCCACTATCAAAATACCAGGCTCCAGGGACAAGAGACTTCAGGGAGGTATGGATCATATTGCACTTGACGCTATTTTTCTTGACCCACACTTGTTTGAATCTGATGTTGGTAGCGCGGTTACCAACATTGGACTTGTCAGTCACATTTGTTCTCTGAAAATGTCTTCTCTCGCCAACGATCTTCCAGCAAAAGGGCCGTATGTGCCCTGGTTCTCCACAATGATGACACACGAAATGTCTCCTCCTTTTCTTGTGGCGTTTGGAAGATTTTCGTTCTTGACCTGACACTTGCGTAGGTTGACTTCAATTGAAACCTATTCCATGCTTTGAGGTCTCTAAAAAACTAATCTGCAATATTTCGTCAAGTTTCGCCTTTCCTTTATTTAGATTTGAAATGGTTCCTTGAACAGTGGTCAGTTCGTTCTTCATCTTTTCCAGCTCAGTGTCCTTCTTGGTGAGAGACGTTTCCAATCGGACGATAATGTCAAGATGATCTTCCTTTTATTTGGTTAGCTTTTCTACTTCTTTTTCGAGCTCTTTGGCCTTGAGTACCTGCTTACTCCAACTGATAAACAATTTATGGTGGTCAACACTCAGCTGCTCGTATTCCTCATAATAATCAGTGGTCTCGGCATTCAGGCACACGATGTTGTCTGCAAGCAAACCAACATAAACATCGTCGTCCCACACAACATGGGAAAATAAAGCAGGAATGGAATCAGTTGACTCATAATCATTAACATCTTCGGTGAAATCCGTAGCGACCATGCTTTTCTTTCTAAGAGTGTTGGGACACTCGTTCTTGTAATGTCCCCAACCTTTGCATTCGTGGCATTGAATCTCGTTGATTGGTTTTGTTGAACTGGATACATTGGAGATTGAATTTGTGGACTGAGATCGTGGAAGAGTACGTCCAGTAAACTTTGGAGTGGATGTCTATGTCCTGTTCCTTGGATTTGAGCTTCCAAAATTGTTCTTTTTCTTCAAGAAATTGTTGAAGCGTTGAGTCACAAAGGCCAGTTCATCTTCTTCGAGAGTAGTTGTCTCCATATTTTTAATAATTCCATTAAAATCTAAATCTTCGTCATCTTCATCATCGACTGCAATTGAATCGGAAGAAAAAGCAACATTCTTCTCTTTCGAGCTAGAGCTATAACGTGTTCCATCTCATATTACTTGAGATTTCCAACTAAGGTGTTGAAATCGATGTTATCAACATCTTTGGATTCTTCTATGGCCACCACCGTCATGCTATATTTCTTCGTAATGGATCTCAGCAATTTTCCTACAAGACGGGAATTAGTTATGGGCTCACCAAGCTCTCTGCACTCTTCAGTTATTTCTGACAATCTTACGGAGTAGTCCAAGATTGACTCTTTCTCATCCATTCTCATCGCTTCGAAGGTGTATATGAGCATTCTTAATCTGGATTTCTTTACACTTGCAGTTCCTTCACACACCCTCTGTAGTGCGTCCCATGCATCCTTTGCTGACTCGCAGTTCTTGATGATGCGGTAATAGCTTGCATCTACATAGCCACACAAGGTGTTGATGCATTTGGAGTTCCAATTTACAGCAGTTGCTTCATCAGCAGTCCAGTCTTCCTCCTTTTTTGGAATGGTATCGCCTTCGCCATCCATGAAACATGGCTTTTCCCATCCAATGAGGACAGTTTTCCAAACACGCTCGTCAATGCTTTTCAAGTGCCATCTCATTCTCTGTTTCCAGAGAGAATAATTCTCACCATTAAGGATTGGGGGCCTCGGGTTGCCTTGAGCATCCATAGCACCTAAAAAGTAAGGATCAATACTTAGGAGGTTAAGTAACCCGCTCTAGATGCCAATTGTAAAATTAGAAGGTTTATGGATATAAGAATAATTCTCAGATTCACGATGTTGTTAATCAATGTTACCAACATCAGTTAACAACATCGACCAGAGTAAATCAAATTTATGCAGCGGAAATTAAAATATGAGAACACGATCAAACAAACTCAGTTCACAAGTAAAAGTACTTGTGAACTTGGGTGTACAAACCCGAAAACTATATTACTTTCTTTTTAAATTCAATACAAAATATAAAGTAATATATGAAAACTAAATATCAAGAAACTTGATACTAAATACTTGTTGACGGAATGGCAAGATCTTCTTCGTCGGTCACGCAACTTCAAAGATCTTGTTTATTACGAACGTTGGCTCCAAGTAGTTATCACTTCTTCGTGTTCTTCTTCTCTGCGTCGTGCGACCCTTGCGTTCCTTGCGTCTTGCGTCGATCTCCTTGATACAATCCGTGCGTCAAAAGTGATTCCAAGTATTAGGAGTTCTTGTGTCTTAAATAGACAACCTAGAATCTTAAACTTGGTAAAATCCTAAAAACAAATCATAAACACAATCTAGGAATAATTAAAGTCTTTTACATAAACTAGGAAACATAATATTGTCCTAAATCTAGTTTTCTAACTTATTTTGTGCCCAAGAAAGGCAAATAACAAAATAGGAATTATTGCCAAGAATAAGTTTCTCAACAAATAATAATAATAATAATAATAATAATAATAATAATAATAATAATAATAATAATAATAATAATAATAATAATAATAATAATAATAATAAAGTCTTATAGCCGAGGCTGCAGACTTGATACGAGAAATTGCGGCTAGTGGATGTCTTTTCATTAAATTGTAGATCTTTGGCCTAGATTTCTGATCTTATTTCAAACTCATTGTGTTGTTTAGTGATTTCTTTAGATCTACTAAATCTATGGATATTGTATCGAATTATGATATTTTTTCTTATTGATATGATTATATATAAACACCCTATTTTATGATTCTATTTCCTTTTGATTAATCTAATCTACTAAATTATATTGTCTGGAAAGTTTGTGATTTGTTTGTTTTTTTAAAAATATTACAGGGTAATGGAACTAAATTATATTGTCATTCGATCTCGACGTATCACCTGCCCAACATGCTTTAATGGAACTGAATCACATGAAAGTTAATAGAGTGGTAAACCTGCATAACTCTCCAATGATAAGGTAGAAAAGATAATGCATAAGCTAGGTCTCTGTAGTATGTGTTTCTCATGCAGTAATTGTAGTCTTGAGTTTTGTAGCTCCCAGTTATGTAATAGCATGCTATGTACTCTAGGTTTCTTGACATGGGTACCTGCTTAACATGTACGCAACATGCTTTTAGAAAAATTGATTTACTGGAAAAAAAAAATAAGTAGTTGAGAAATAAAAGTTCTCGGTATTTGAATATGTTAAATTAAAAGCTGACATTTGAAAATACTAAAGTCTTTTTCTTTTTTCCATTCTAAAAGCTGATAGTATTTTTTTTTCATTAAGTGCGTATTGATGGATGGGCGTACCTGACTATAAAGTTTTAGATTGTATGTGACATAGTATGTAGTCCTATTTCTAATTCACCGTGTTAATGGATCTGATTTAGAAATCTGCAATTAATCTATATGAGCTGATTTTATTTTTACCTGACTATTTTTTTTTTCTTGAATCCATGGAAAACGGTACTCTGAAATACTTAGCAAATTGTGCTCCACTGACACCATTAAACTTCTTGGAAAGATCAGCAATTGTTTACAGAGACGAAGTTTCTATTGTCTATGGCGATATGAAGTTCACTTGCAAACAGACCTATGATAGGTGTCTCCGCTTCGCTTCTGCCCTCAGCCGTCTAGGGATTTCTCGCGACGATGTTGTGAGTTTATATATATATATATAATTATTATATTTATCACTTAATTTTTGAAATAAAAGAAACTCATTTTGAGAATCCTTTTAGTTTCATCTCTTTGTACTTTTGTTGTTCTATATTTGTTCTTGCTTTTGAATGATAGTAATTTTCTTAAGTATAGATTGATATGCATGTGGAGGATTCATTTCGTTTAATATTGTTGATTAATAAAGACACGATACCCGTTACTTTGTGTTTAACTAATAAAAGATTTTACGAAGTTTTAACTAATTCTCATTTATCCTAAGTAACTAAAATAGTCTTATCCATGCACTCATCCTCAAGCAATCATGGAAGATAAAGCTACTGGCTGAAAATAACTTTGAAAGAATTGTAATGCTTATTGTAATTGCATTGGTAATTGTAAAATAGAATGAAATTTGTTGCTGCACAAAGATGTGTCATTAATTGAATTTCGTACGTGTTCCCTTTTTCTGTTGACAAGCATAACTATATATTTATGTCTTTTTTCTTCATCAGTCTGACCTGAATATGATTCATACTTGCAGCAAACTTGATGTTATTACCCTTCAATTATTTGGTTAGCTCAACTGGTGAAGCTTCAAGGAGTCCATTGGCAGAAAGCAGTCTTAATGTTATTCTTAGTTATTACCACAAATGTATTTCAATGGACTATGTGAAGTATAAAAGTAATGAATGTAGACATATTTAATGAAATGATCACAGTGCCTTCAATTGTTTTTGCTAAATACTAGATGGAATTTGAAACTTCAATTTTGCTAGCTTAGTGTCTTGGTTTGGCATTAAATTAAGTATATATATATATATATATATATATTGGAGAAATTAAAAAAATGTATCAATTAACAAAAATACAGCGTGAAGTTCTCGAGAAAAATTAAATTAATTATAATTAAAACTAAAGTGCGCCGATTTTGTTAATTAATCTATAAATTTTGAAACTTAGCTTAAAAACATATGGAAACAAGAATTTCGAAACATGTTTAATGGAAAAGAAAATTAAATAAAAACAAATTTAACAAAAACTCTGAATTTACATATGGAAACAAGAATTTCGGTTTTAATTATATTTTCCACCTCTCGAATGAATATAATAATTTTATAAAATATAAATTTCTTCTTAATTACTTATTTTAATAATTTTTTTTTTTTAATATTTCTTTTATTTGTCCGCGATTTTCGCGGGCTTTCACACTAGTTAAAATAATGTACCATTAGTGTCATATAAAGAAGCATATAGTGTTTATAATATAATAATTCAATCTTTAACATAACATTGTTTCTATTTTTCAAAAAATCTTAATATATGAGCTCGAAAATCAAACTCAAGTTAATGAACAACCAAGCTCATTATACTAAACGAGTTGAAAATGCATGAACGGACCCAAACTTTACAAAAAAATTAACAAACAAAATCTCGAATAGTATTCGTGCAATAGTCATACTCGAGTTAGAGATCCTTAAATGCATTTCGACTCGACTTGTTGAAAATTTTAAATGGGACTTATTAAAATAATATAATCACAATAGAAATTAATTTCTATTAATGTAGGAGTATAATAATCACAAAAAATAATTTAATAAGAAATAATAGGACTTGAGTTTAGAAAAAGCCTAGGTCAAAGCATGTCGTATCACTCTTTTTAGAGAGGAAAATGACCTCGCTGCAAAGGTAATAATATCGATAAAATACCTTCTCCCAAGATTCGACAAGTTGATGTTACTCTATCGTATGCAGCGATAAATACTCTGAAACAATCAAATACTTAATGCTCAATATATAAATATACACAGAGAAAATTATTAGAGGACTATATTTTTATTTTCAATATTTGCTTCTAGCGGTCGAGAAATAAACTTTGTATGTATTTAATAGAAGGAAGATAACAAAATTATTATGTGTTTGCGGGACTCGATAGTTAAAATCATGTGTGTTTGCAAGAAATATGAAAGAATTGTGTTTCATAATTGATCAAAAGAATGTGCTGCTTTACTTGTTCATTTTATGTCAAATAAATGAGGTACGACTAAAACATTTATTCTCATAATTATAAGTAAATATGGAGAGTGGATAAAATCATCAATAATTGTTGGTGGTTATTTATTTTTAAGGCCGCTGAATAAATATATGATAGTAATTTCTTTAATTTTATTTTAAATTAATATATTTTCCAACACGATTTGATTACAATTTACAACCCTAATGCTAAGTGAACAAAGGATACATTTTATATTAAATTTACATTGAGGGATGCACTATAACATGCTAACATATTTATTGTCACAATTTTAATGGAATTCAGTTGGATAATGAAAGGCTCGATGTTTTAAACATAATCAACACTAAAAGTTGAGTGATACTATTTCACGGTGTTTTAAAAGCCTAGTTTTCGCCTAAATATGCATAGAATTTGAAGTTTCACTAAAACAGCTCGCCTTAACAAAGACTTGAAAAGATTTAGAAACACCGCCTCATATGTATGTAACATGTATTTTTTCTTTTATGTTTCAACTATATTTGTAATTTATTTCATTTTTTTAGTTAAACCCGATTATTTAAATATATTCATTTTAAATTCAATCGGGTCCCCTCTCTGATAAGGAAGGAAAGGAAAGAATCTCCATTTTATGACAAATCCGGTCCGATGGCTGTTCTCCACTAACCACAAAGATATAGGGACTCTATATTTCATCTTCGGTGCCATTGCTGGAGTGATGGGCACATGCTTTTCAGTACTGATTCGTATGGAATTAGCACGACCGGCGATCAAATTCTTGGTGGGAATCATCAACTTTATGAGATTGTTATGAAATTAATAATATTAAACAATAACTTAATTTTAAATATTTTAATAATGATTTTTCTTTTGAGAAATTAAAAATATTACAAAAAATTTATATTTTTGTATTATTTTATTTACTTATTAATAAAAAATAATTAAAATAGTATATGAAATAAAAAACGCCTTTTAACGACTAGATTTCGCCTAGACACGCATATACTTCTAAAACTTGAGGTTCGAATTCGGCGGCTCGACACGCCTCATGCCTTTTGGTACATTGCTCTTTGATGGATAACAATACCATACGAAAAAACATTGTTTATACATAAAGCTAAGGTTGTGGGACCAGCCCATGTAAACAATATCTTTTAACTCATGATTATTTTTTAAATTGATATATAACTCGTTTTATATCCGTCTTAATAGTATCTTTTCAATTATATTATATATCTCCAGCTCAGGCCGATTCTTAATTTTAAATTCAACTCATCACCACTCTGTGTCTTTGCTTTTACTACAAGACCTTATGCATACACATATACATGTATACAGTGGAAGATATACATATTCAAAGAAGAGGAAAAGGAGAATTAAAACAATTTGACAAAGGAACACTCTGGAATGATTCAAAATGAGCTGTAGACTTTCTCTAAAGGGTTACAGCTTTATTGGACTTTTGGTTTGGTGCGGTGTCACTTATTTCTTGAAGATTTCTTTTCATATTTTCCTACTACACTTTCTTTAGGTAGTTAAACAAATTCCAAATTTCCTTTGAAAAAATAAAAATAAACAAAAAGTTGGGCTTAAAGTCACTTTCTTCGGTGGGTAAAATGTCATTGTCTATATATGAAAGTAATTAAGGGCTTGTGTGTGCGCGTGATTTTGTGTGTTTAGAGGATCATGTTTTTCATTTTTTTTCATAATTAATTATTTTTAGAAGTTATATATGCCAAGGATAGCCTCGACAGACTCCCACGTTATACAGTATATGTATAACCTTGTTATGTAATGGCCTTTAATAGATTTATATACACGTAGAGGGAGAGGAGTTAGGCTTAAATGAGAATTATTTATCAAGTTGATAATTAGTAATAAATCTTAATTATGATTCTCATTAAATGGATGCAACAAATTATTTTTATTATTTTATTTATTTAATTTAATAATATGTGTACAAATTAATAAATAATATCATGCTATTTTTCTAGATACATGATGCTAATATTTAGTTATTATTGGGGATTGAGGAATTATTTTTGGCAATTTTGATCAATATTCCAAATATGTAAAGTTCATTATTTTCGCAAACGAGTTTAACATTCTTAATCTACGTTGCGAGTAGATGAACATGTTATATTCACTTTCAGAAATATCTGTTGGGATGAGTGAAAAATCAATGACCAAATTTGAACATTTAAGAAGAGAATTTGGAAGTTGAAAAGATAGTGGAATTGGGAAGTGAAAAGTCCCACAAAGGAAGGAGACTCATTTCTAGATAACTTTATTAAATGAAGTGAGATGGATATTGTTACAAGTTGAGTAGGGATGAGAGTCCCTACACGCATGCCACCACCCGCCCGGTTCGAGTCGGCTTGGTTCGGCTCGGGCTCGCAACTTTCGCGATTTCTGCGCCACGTGGTTTGAACATTACTGTCTTTCTTGTGGAAAAAGATTAGAAGTTTGACTTGTATTAGGAATCATAATTCTTGCTATTTACTTCCTTGTATCAGGAATCCTAATTCATTCATACAAAAATTATCAGTTCAAAGCATCTCATAATTTCCACACCTGCCTCACGCATCATATAGTTTGCAATTAGAGTTTTGCTCGGTTGTTTGCCAGGGTGACTGGATTGTCTGCTCCGTCCAACTCCTTCTGTCGTTTTATCTTGTGAGATTCGTTGCCATAGAACAGTGAGCACTAAGTACGGGACAACAAGAATCTTAAGGAAAGAGTTTGCTCGCCTCAACATCTTTCTTATATCTATTTTATTCTTTGCTGATTGTTATTGTTCTCTGTTAGTTTAAATATTTCCCCACTGCACAAAATCCACCAAATGGATGTGAAAACAACGTTTATGAATGGTGAGTTAGATGAAGAGATTTATATGGAACAACCTGAAGGGTTTGTTGTTCCTGGTCTAGAGAATAAGATGTGTAGACTTGTTAAATCACTATATGGATTGAAACAAGCACCAAAGTAATGGCATCTCAAGTTTGACACTGTGATGATGTCGAATGGTTTTCATATTAATGAATGCGATAAATGTGTTTGTGTGAAACACATACCTAACTCTTTTGTCATTGTTTTTCTTTACGTTTATGACATGTTAATATTGAGTAACTCTTGTAATGTGATCACAAGTACAAAGAATATATTAAAATACAACTATGATATGAAGGACATGGGGTTAGACGATGTGATTCTTGGGGATCAAGATCATAAGGAACTTAAACGACATAGTTCTTTCTCATTCCCACCATGTAGAAAACATACTAAAGAGATTTGATGCGTCTGATGGTGAAATGGCTAAAACTCTTTTCGACGATACCCTTCGTTAGTGAAAAACAAGGGTGATTCAGTGACTCAACTAGAATATGCTAGGATAATTGGAAGTCTCATGTATCATTCTAATTGTACTAGACCAGATCTAGCTTATTTAGTGAATAAACTAAGTAGGTTCGCAAGTAATCCGAACAGTGATCACTGGAAAGGGTTAGCTAGAGTTATTACGATACATGAAATTCACTATGAGTTATGGGCTACATGATACAAGTTAACCAGAAGTACTAGAGGGGAACTGCGATGCCAACTGGATATCGGATTCTAAGGATTCACACTCCACTAGTGGGTATGTCTTTACCGTCGGTGGGGGTGCTGTGTCTTGGAGGTCCACGAAGCAAACGTGCATAGCCCAGTTCACCATGAAATCATAGTTCATAGCTATGTATAAAGCTGTTGAAGAAGCTGAGTGGCTTCGAAACTTTCTTGAAGATATTCCATGTTGGAGAAAGCCGGTATCACCGATTATGATACACTGCGATAATCAAGCTGCTATCGCGAGGGCTTATCGTGAAATGTATCATGGTAAATCGTGACACATTCATCAGAAGCATAATACCGTTAGAGAGTTGATCTCAAGAGGTATACTTTACGTTGATTATGTGAAGTCGAAGGAAACTTTAGTGGACCTATTTATAAAGAGTTTAAACCGAGACCAATTCTATACATTGCTAGAGAGAATGAGAGTAAAATCCAGTGGATACCAAACCATGATGACTAGAGATCCTAAGAACTTGCTTCAAAGGGACAACCAAACTTTAGACTGTTCAGTTTTAAACACTTGGTACCTTGCTATGAGCAAACCCATCCCTAGAGAGCATATACAAGTGAGATACCTACTGAAAGTGGTGAGGGTAAGTCTTAGACTTTTAATGACGATCTATACCTGTTAAGGTGGGGTATTGCAGGATACTTCTTATAGATAAGGTCACCTATTTAAGTGTAGAGGAGTGGTCACCTTGACCGGAGCACTTAAGAACCCCAAGGTTGTTCCAAGGCCTAAATGGACACAACTTAAGAACTTGAGAAGTGGTGTAAACTTTGTTATGTGAGTATCATTGTCTTGGTATGCTCGTAAGTGGAACAGTTCAGTGACACTGTCAACTAGGGATGGCAATAAACCCGGTTGAAACAGGGACCCGCCCGCCCCCGCCCCGACGGGGATAGGGATTACCCGCTTTAAGCGGGGATGGGGATGGGGGCGGGTATGATATTGCGGGTTTTTTGCGGGGGAGGGTACGGGGATGGGGATAAGGTTCCCCCCGCCGGGTACCCGCGGGTACCCGTCCCCGTTTGAGACCCGTTTCAAACCCGCATATATTATTATTTAATTTTTTTTTTATATTTTGAACTATTTTTAAATGTAATAGACTAAATGTTTGTTATATTATTTGTATTTTATTATAATTTTATTTTTTTATATTTAAATAGACCTAAAAATCAAGATCCGTAATTTTTTTTTTAGTTTTTTTAAGTGATAAAATGTAGATGGGTACAAGCGGGTACGAACCGGGTATACAGACAGGGGCGAATGATTGGGTATTGCGGGTGAGGGGCGGGGGTAACCGATATACCCGCGGGGGCGGAGGCGGGGGATACCCGCTTAGTTTGAAGCGGGGACGGGGCGGGGGATGGGGATGACTTTTTCAAGCGTGGGACGGGGGCGGAGGTAGGCGTACCCGCCCCCGCCCGCCCCCATTGCCATCCCTACTATCAACTGGGCCGCGGGTATGTCCGATGGTATTCACTACGGAGGGTTTAAAGCCAAAAGCTACCTGACCAGATGTAATAACATTTTAGTGGAAACTGAGCAAATGTGTCACATGCATCATATATTGATTTTCACTCATGTGGGGGATAATTGGGGATTTGGGAAGTTCTTTTTGGTAACTTTGGTCCAATATTCCAATTACAGAAATTTATTTATTTCTAAAAACAAGCTTATTATTCTTAATCAACGTTGAGAGTAGATGAACATGGTATATTCACTTTCAAAAATCCGTGTTGGGATGAATGAGAAATCAATGACCAAAGTTGGACATTTAAGAAGTGAATGTGGAAGTTTAAGAAGTTGGACATTTACCAAAGTTGGACATTTAAGAAGTGAATGTGAATGTGAAAGTCCTGCATAGGAAGGAGACCCATTTATATATAGCTTTATTAAATGAAGTGAGATGGGCATTGGTTACGAGTTGAGTACGGATGGGAGTCCCCACACGCCCGCCACCACCCGCTCGCCCGGCTGGATGGATTAGCTCGGGCTCGCGGCTTGTGGCTATTACATTTCCTGCGCCACATGGTTTGTGGTTTATGGTTCGTCCTTGATGGGCTTGGGCTTATTTTTTAAGGGTTATCTCTCAACTATAAATACCACTCCCTTTGCAGTGCAAATTCATTCATAAAAAGTTATCAGCATCAAAGCATCTCATAATTTCCATACCTGCCTCATGCATCATATAGTATGTAATTAGGGTTTTCCTCGGTTCTCTACCCAATTCTCGTTCGCCAGGGTGACTGGATTGTCTGCTCCGTCCAGCTCCATTTGTCATTGTATATTGGGAGATTCGTTACAATAGAACCATGAGCATTGAGTACGGGGCAACAAGAATCTTAAGGAAAGAGTTCTCTCGCATCGACATCTCTCTTATCTCTATTTTATTCTTTGCTGATTGTTATTGTTCTCTGTTCGTTTAAATATTTTCACACTGTTATACCAGTTTTATTACTGTATACTCTATAGTTATCTAAAATACTAGTATCGTCCAAATTTTTGGAGCTAATAATGATTTTTTTTCTTAAATTTTTTATATGCAACTGTCTCAAACGCAGATAATGGAAACATGATTAATCTTATATATTTCTCATCTAAATTGAATAACAAAAGAGTAAGTTATGGTATTTTAAATACTTGAGTATTTTCTTCAAATTTGAGCCTGCCTATTTGTCATTGATTTTTAGGAAAAATTTGAGGTAGAATGTGATGATATGTCAGTCTGTATGTGATGCTATCTGAAAGTAGAATGTGATGATATGTCAGTCTGTATGTGATGATATCTGAAAGTAGAATGTGATGATATCCGAAAGTAGAATGTGATGATATCTGAATGTAGAATGTGATGATATCTGAAAGTAGAATGTGATGATATGTCAGTCTGTATATGATGCCATCTGAAAGTAGAATGTGATGATATCTGAATGTAGAATGTGGTGCTATCTGAATGTTGAATGTGATGCTATCTGAATGTTGAATATGATGCTTACTGAATGTTGAATGTGATGCTATCTGAATGTAGAATGTGATGCTATCTGAATGTAATATATGATGAGTTGTCTTAGTGTTATGTGATGATATGTGGTATTAATATGTGATTAATATTTTTATTAATCACATATTTTTGGTTTGTTTTATTTTTTTGTCTTATGTAGTGAATTCTATTATTGGTGATAGTCAGTCAGCTAAGAGAGCAATCCGTGATGATGATTTGGTGGGCATTATAGTAATTCCGTTGACGAGGCTTATAATTTGTATAATTATCATGCATTTAGGGTTGAGTTTAGTGTTAGGAAGGGGAAGGATAGGAAGAGGGTTGATGTCTCAATTTCGATGAAAATGTTTCTTTGTTCTAAGGCTTGTCAGAAACAAGTTTAAAAAAAAAGTGGGTCTTATGCGAAATTAGATGTGAGAACAGGTTCTCCTTCTTTTATTTGATTTGATATTGATCGTAGTAGTTTGTGGGTTGTTACTGCACATAAAAACGATCACAACCATACATTATGTCCACCTACATCTAGTCATCTTCTTCCATCTCGTAGATAAATTTGTCCGACTCAACTTGCTTACCTTAAAGAATTAAAAGAAGTGATGTTGGTGTGGCTGATGGTGTTCGGGTTTTGAAAAAATAGTCTGGTGGTTCACCTTTTTTAGGGTTTAGCACTAGAGATGCATGTAATGCATTGAGTAAATCGAACGTATTTTATGGTACTGATTCAAACACTTTAATTCAAAATTTTCAAAAATAGGCAAGCTAATGAGAAGGACTTTTTTTTCGGTTTTGAGGTGGATAGTAAGTCTAGGCTTTGTAGTTTTCTTGGGAGAGATGGATAGTTTATTTGGTGATTTGTTGGTGCATGATACTACGTTTCGCACTAACAAATACGATATGATTTGTGGTCCTTTTGTCGGCATGAACCATCATGGTAAGAATGTGATGTTTGGGTGTGGGTTCCTTATGAATGAGAGAATCGAGTCATTTGAGTGGTTGTTTGGCGCTTTTTTGAGATCCATGGGCAGTAGGCACCCTATTACAATTATGACCGACCAATATGCTTCCATGGCTGCTGCTATTTCCAAGATTTTTCCAATGTCACGACATCGACTCTGCGTTTGGCATATTGGGGAAAACTCGAAGACAAACATCAGATCGCTAAGAATTTAAAAAGGTTTTATAGATCTTTTCAACTATTTGCTCAAGTACGTGGAAACAGAGGATGAACTCCAGTTTTACTGGGAAAAGTAAGTAAATATTTTTATGCTTAAATTATGTGTTAATTTTTGTTGATAATATATTACAGCAATATGTGATGATATTTGGACTTATTGTATGATGATATGTAGTAGAACTATGTGATGATATATGTTAGTTGTATGTGATGATATCTGAAATAGATTCATGTTTAGGGTTTTCTTTTTTTCTAAAGTAAATTGTGATGATATGTGTCAGCGATGTGTGATGATATGTGTATGTAGTCCGTGATGATATCTTTGTAAGTAATGTGATGATATCTGAAATACAATCTGATTTTAGGTTTTTACTTTTTTGCTAATGATATGTGAAAGTAAAGTGTGATGGTAACTATGAGTGTTGTGTGATGATAACTATGAGTGTTGTGTGATGGAATGTGTCACTAATGTGTGATGATATCTGAAACAGATTCAGGTTTTTATCTTTTCTAATGTAAATTGTGATGATATGTGTCAGTAATGTGTGATGATATGTGTCAGCAATGTGTATGTAGTGCGTGATGATATCTGTGTAAGTAATGTGATGATATGTGAAGTACAAAGGGTTTTGCTTTTTTGCTAATGATATGTGGAAGTAAAGTGTGATGATAACTATGAGTGTTGTGTGATGGAATGTGTCACTAATGTGTGATGAATTCTGAAACTGATTCAGGTTTTTAGAGTTTTCTTTTTTGCTAATGATGTTTTGGTATAAAGTGTTTTGATATGTGTCAGTAATGCTTGATTTTTTTTTTCAGGATGCTTATAGATTATGGATGTCATAATAATGCTTGGTTAAAAAGGCTTTATGATATACGAGCAAAATGGTGTCCTGCGTTTAACAAGGATTGGTTTTCAGGTGGCATTTTATTTCTCAAAGAAGTGAGAGCACAAATCATGCTCTTACAAGGAAGTTATCAAAGACGGATGGGCTTTGCGATTTCTACAACATGTTCATTGGAGTTGTGTTTGAGTGGAGGAGTAAAGAGAACGGAGATGACGTACGTTGCATGCTAGGTACACCATCTATGGCCTTAAATGATGTGAAGTTGGTTTTACATGCTAGAGATGTGTATACAGTTTAAGCTTTCTCTTTATTTGAAGATCAATATATGAAAGGGACTGCATGTCATCAATCCTTTTTCTCTATAGAAGGGTCTACTATGACATATCATGTATGGGTTGAGGGTAGGGATGTTATAAAATATGCAGTGACTTTTAATGCTGCATATTTATCGGTATCTTGCACGTGCAAGTTATTTTTTGAGGTTGGTATTTTGTTTTGTCATTGTTTGCGTGTAATGAATATACATTGTGTTTGTGCCATTCCGGAGAGATATGTTACAAAAAGATGGCGCAAGGATATTGTTAGTGATCGTGTTTTAGATAATGTTCCTGTATTTGATTCTTCGAGTAAATCGATGGCGGGCTCGTTATGGAGGATTCAAATGAATAGAAAGTTTCAGAAGTTKATTTTAGCGAGTGAAGACAATATTGAAGCTCGATCAAAGTGTGACGAAGCTTTTGAAAGTGCTAAATTTAGTATTATACGTGAAGTCGGCCCCATTTATTTTGAAGACTATGTTGATCCATCATTGAGTGGTGTTATTCAAAATCCTCAAAGTTATCGTGAGAAAGGTAAGCGGAATAAAAGGGAGAAGAGTATACTAGAGAAGAAGTGCAACTAAGCGAAAGGAAAAAGAAATCGAGCGGAAATTGCCGAGTCACAAACTAAAAAGACCGTAGAAAGTCTACAGTATTTATTTTGTAATTTATATATTAATTTTGTGTAATGTGGTCGTTTTTTTTCATTCTGTTCTATTTTTTTTTCAGGATGGTATTTCTACATTTATCGGAGACGGTTATGTTGTGCATCCGAGTGTTGGTCCAACATCGAGTTCCAATTTTATAGTTGTTAGTGCGAATACGAGTTCAAAGCTTTCACCATTACTACATTCTTTTGAGTTGTAATTCTTTTAGTTTAAAATCAGTTTATAGTCAGTACTTTTTTGATATATGACAAAATAGAGAGATAACTAATTTTTACTTTTTAGAATGTATTCTTTTATTATTTTTGGACTGGTGTTTTTTATCCAATCTTTTTTATTGTAATCGTAATGACTTTTTTTATGAAAAGGTTATATGTTTGTTCGTTAGTTGTGGTTAATTCTTGAAATAGCTGGTGATTCAAAATGTGTAGATGGTGTGTGGATGTTATATGCGATGATGTGTGTATGGTGTATATGATGATATGTAGTTGGTGTATGTGATGCTATTTGGATAGTGTGTAGGATGATATGTGGCTGATGTGTAATATTATATGTGTCTAGTTTGTAAAATAAATGAAAATTTTAATTAGTAAACTTAAAAATACAAGAACATTATACACACACTTTAATATTTGACATTCAAATTAGAGTATTTGATATATCATGCATTTAGCATTACAACTATATAAAAGTATCCAATCTTTTAAAATAAAAGAATTAGAAACTAATCATATAATACTAATATTCCAAAGCATGCATATTAAGCAACAAATCTAACAACCACATACAACTAGAATTCCAAAGCATATTATCAATAAAATCGTGTGTCGTTTCTAATGCCTCAACCTCGTACCATTAATGTAAAGCATGAACTGAAACATAAACAATAGAAATCAGAATATTTTCCAACACCTGAATTTGCTACATGAAACAAACCTAAACAAGAATATTATTTTTACTCAGAATATCACTACAGCAGACAAACTACACTTCCCACATTCTTTCAACAATTTTTTCTTCCTCGTATTCTCCTCCATCATTATGATTGCTGAACAGTACTTTGCTCTCAATGTCTTCAACAAATCTTTGTCCTATTGAAAAAATATACAAGAAAAATCAATAAATACTAAGAAAATAAGTATAAACTTGTAATTAAATTTACTTACATTATTTTTAGTAAAACCTGCATTCCATCCACCCACGTCCAACTTCCCCTTGTATGTTTCTAGATGTCTCATGCAATATATTCCACAATCATCAAAATTATTTGCTGATCTCCATGGCATTTTGAAAATTGATTGAAAAAATATTCAACATTCCCATTCTTCTTCAAATTGTTGATTTCCAAATGTTTGCTGAATGCTGATGCCTGAGAATTGAATATAATGAGATACAATTAGTACAACTGATCTCCATGGTATTTTTCAACATTCACATTCTTCTTACAGGAAGATACATTCATTTTTTTATGTGTGTGATTATTGTTGTAGAGTACTTACAATCTTTTTGGGGCCATTGTCGTAATGAATTGCAACACTTGTGCGTTGTGCAAGCGGTCTGCTGTCAATTATTTGTAGGGCACGGTCTTTGAAATTGAAACAAACAATCCAATAATGAAGATCTTTCAATACAGGGAAAAAGACCTGTAATTTTAGATACTATTAGAACATTGTAATGTATATTCAGGAAATTTTTATATAAATACAGACATACACACAGAAACACACATATACATACATACACACACAGCAGACACACACACACACACAGATACACACACACACACACACACACACACACATATATATATATACACATATACTTACTAGATCTGCATCATCAATATTGACATCACCCATTATGCTGAGCTCATTATCAAGCATATTATTGAAAGATTTCTTGCTGTCATCCTCATTAAATTTTAAGTCCATTTCCATCTGATCCTGCATAATTAATAGTTGATAAGTTTGGAGTTTGTCTATAATAATTGACGATATATATTTTCTATCAAGTACTTACATGATGCATTGTAGAGAAAAACACTCTTTTGGGTTCTCCTGGTGATCTCCTCTTATTTTCAATGTTTAGCTTCATGCACCAGATGTCGATGATTGTTTGCACAACCCACTGACTTTCTGAGAGTGTGTAGAATTCATGCCTTCTTAAAACCATCCCAATGCCACCGAACAGTACTTCACTAATACTTTTAAATAAAAAAATAAACATAGTAAGAGGAGAGCTTCTGAATATGCATATATCATCACAACAAACATAAAATGCAATTTATAATATATCAACACACAAATCTTGGACATACCATCATATAGACTATGCACATATCATCACACAAATCTTGCACACACCATTACACAGACTATGAACATACCATCATATAAGCCATGCACATATCATCATCAATCATTTTTAAAAAAATTCATTTGTAATCTCAGAAAAAAGAAATAAATATTACATAAATAACATCACAAATCACAAATATATATATTTATCATCTGTGCTTATGAAGATTAAAAAATAACATATCCATATGTCATCACACATATATTGCACATACCATTACACAGACTATTCAAATACCATCACATAAGCCATGCACATATCATTACTCCTTAGAAATAAAAATTAAAAAACTTAAAAATTACTTACTTTTTTGTTTCTTCAGTTGGTTTTAAGAATGCATATTCTGAAATCAGTTTCTCCTTCATTGTAACAAGTTTGTCCAGTTTTGGATTATTTCTTGTCCAGAAAGGAGATCTGAAATTCAACGGCAGATTTTTGCACTTCCTCTTTGGGTTCTTTCTTTGGAGGACATCAACAATGTCATAAGAAATAATTGTTATTTTTATTTCATCAATCTAAATAGTGCAGTATTCAAAATCTAAAAACTAATATATAACTTTAAAAAAATATTACAGTTAAATACCTTTTGAATTTAAACTCATCAAATGGGGTCACGTTCTCAACTTCAGCATCATTCTCTTCAGCAACTGTATCACTATCACTATCAGCATCATCACCATTATTATTACAATCAACGTCACCATCAACATTACAACCAACATCAGCATTACCACAACCATTACCATCACCATTATCACCACCATCACCACCATCAACATGATCATCAGCATAAAAAATTCCCATCGGTTCAATATCTTCAAGTCCTAATGAAAACGTGGGTGGTGATATTCCATTTGGAACCTCTCTCTTTGTCACCTTTTTGGGTTTGCATAAAGCATCCCACAACTCAAAATTTTGGCTGCAATTTCTGGATCATCAAACATATCATCATATAATATGCAACTGGCATTTTGGCTTGGTGGTTTTGCAGGTGGTGATTTTCGAGTTGGTGGTGTTTCGGATGGCGATTTTTGGCTTAATGCTTTCTTGGTTGTAGATTTTGGGTTTGGTGTTTTCTGGCTTGATTCTTGGTGCTCTTCAATTGGCTCTTTCTCTTTACAGCTCAATATCAGTTCAAACGGTGTCATCAGAATGTCATTTGTCGTTTATGTTTTTCCAATCTCATCCATGACATCTCTAAACTGATTAACTGCTTCAGTCATCTTCCTCATAACTTGCACCAGTTTGTTTGTTGACTCCTCTTGAGTGTCAACAAGATCACAACCCTTCTGTAAAAAAGACATGAATAAGCAAGTCAAATTTTTTAGTTTGTGAAAAATAAATAATAACATCAAAAATCACAAAATATATATTCATCATCAATTCTTGTGAAATATAAATAATAACATATTAATATATCACCACACAGACCATGTACATACCATCACACAAACTATGCACATACCATCACACAGACTATGCACATACCATCACATAAACCATGCACATATTATCATCAACAACTTCTTAAAAATCCATTTGTAATCCCAGAAAAAAGAAATCAATATAACATTAATAACATCACAAATCACAAATATATATTCATCATCAGTGCTTGTGAAATTTAAAGAATAACATATTCATATACCATCACACAGACCATGCACATACCATCACACAGACTATGCACATACCATCACATAAACCATGCACATATCATCATCAACAACTTCTTAAAAATTCATTTGTAATCCCAGAAATAATAATATATTCATAATCATCACTCAAACCATACACATACCATCACACATACTATTCAGATACCATCACACAGACTATGCACATACCATCACATAAACCATGCACATATCATCATCAACAACTTCTTAAAAATTCATTTGTAATCCCAGAAAGAATAACATATTCATAATCATCACTCAAACCATACACATACCATCACACAGATTATGCACATACCATCACATAAACCATGCACATATCATCATCAACAACTTCTTAAAAATTCATTTGTAATCCCAGAAAGAAGAAGTCAATATTACATTAATAACATCACAAATCACAAATATATATTCATCATCCGTGCTTGTGAAGTATAAAGAATAACATATTCAAATATCATCACACAGAACATCACACAGACTATGCACATACCATCACATAAACCATGAACATATCATCATCAACAACTTCTTAAATTCATTTGTAATACCAGAAAGAAGAAATCAATATTACATTAATAACATCACAAATCATAAATATATATTCATCATCAGTGCTTGTGAAGTATAAAGAATAACATATTCAAATATCATCACACAGAACATCACACAGACTATGCACATACCATCACATAAACCTTTCCCCAATATTTAAAAACAGAATTAAACACATACCATTTTGTTATTGTCTTCATGCTTCAAAAATCTTTCAACAATCTTTCCCCTTCTGAAGCCTCCAGATTTCTTTTCTCCTCTAACTCTCTTTTCCAGTTCTATTGATCCCCAATTTGAGCGAATTAGGAATATTCGTGAATTTGCCCTCCGTACCTTGAACTCCATTCTATCAAGGTAGCATAACTGCATAAAATACATTAATGTTAGAAAATTTTATTTCTTAGTATTTTATATCACTTTATTCAGTAGTAATTCAAATATGGTTACCATTAAGAAAATTGCAGGCCCTGCAAAAGACTTATTCACCGCTGTGCTTGTTTTTCATTCCTCAATTGACGAAATTAGGCAGTTGATCATAAAATGGCACCAATTGAAATTCCTGATTTCATTCACATCTTGAAGGCATTTCAAAATCTTGTAATTGGCTTTTAGATTCTGGTGTGACTCGAACATGGTAGTAACAACAAACATGACAAAGTCGCGTTTGAAGTCATCACCATAGTCACCCCTTGATTGCAGAGTCTTGACAATTTTTGATGTAAAAGGGGCAGCATTTGAAACTCTCCACAGCTGCTGCCATTCTCTTACTAGATCTTTATACTCCTCGTCATCTTTTTTAGTACATGCATTGAAAAATAAAATTATTTAGGATACGTACATATTATAGTGTAATTAAGGGGAGTTAATATAATTAACGTAAACAATCTAAAAATACCTTATTCAGACAAAGCTTCAGTCACAGATTTTTCTCCCAACGACAAGTCAAAAACAGACACGACATCCTCCTCCTCAATTTTTAACTCATCTCTCTCCAATTTAATTGAGCATCTGCAGCAATGAAACTGATGTACCAGAAATGTTACCAACTCAGCATGGTTTTCTCGAGTTGATAACTTCAACATTTCAGCAAATCCGATCTCCCTGACTGCTTCTTTTTGTTCATCATTCAAATGCTCTATCAGTTTGAAGAGAGGGTTAGGAGATGTCCTGAATCGGATATGGTCTTGGTTCAATTTACGAACAAACTTCTTTTTTTGAGGAGGAGGATTTGCTAGGTTAGTTGCAGGTTCTTTTCGTTTACGAATCTGCTGCACTACAACCTGAAAAATACACTAGTACAAAAACAGGATTCAAGAACAGACATTTAAGAATGCCTCAGGAGGCGCCGTTCATGAATGTCAGACGGTGGCATTTTTGTAATAAAAGTGTCACACACCAGAACATCTTTTTTAAAGACGTTCTGGTATACTGGATATCCAGAATGTCGTTAAAAAGAAGTTCTTGTATATTAGATATCCAGAACGTCTTTAAAAACGACGTTCTCGTATTTTAAATATCGAAAACGTCTTTAAAAAAGATGTTCTGGAATGTTGTACTATTAAGAACGCCTCTCTCAAGGATGTTTTGGATTAAAATTTATCTTTAATTAATTAATATACAAAATTCATTTCAGCCCTTTCATCTCCCCCGCTCGCCCGCTCCTCCGAAAAAAACCCTCATCCCTTCAATCGAAAACCTTCTTCTTCCCATATTCCACCACCACCACACTCCACCGGTGCCGCACTCAAACCCTAGCCACCACCACTCTGAGCAAGCACGAGCCCAAGGACAACACGTTCTCCTGAGCAGCACTTCGCTAGGGTTTGACGGCTGGCCTCCCCTGCCTGAGCACCAGCTCCGGCGCCTCCCACCTTGGAATCCCAGCGGATTCACCACCACCACCTCCGCGGCCGCAACTGCAAGATTCTCTTTCAACTCGCCGCACCGCAGCTGCTTGGATGGATCCATCACCCATCTCCGCCGCCACCGACCACCCAGGCGCACCTCTGCCGGTATACTCCGGCGGCATCGGATATGCCTCCAGGTATGGTGAGTTCTCAGGGTTTCACATCCCGTCACGGATTCAAGGTGACAAAGAGGAGCACTATGGCTATTTCGACAAACCATCTTCTGCTTCCTCTGATTCTTGCCACTGAGTTTCTTTTTAACTCAAACATCATCAACTACAGGTCGGTTTTTTATTACTTTGCCTCTGCAATTCAATGTTTCTTTTGTTTTTTTTATTTTACAGTTAAAACTGAATTATTATTTTTTATTAGCAGGACCATTATAAAAAAATTAATCAAATCAACGAAGAAGTTTGAGTGAGTTGCAGCTCGATGGAGAGACTTGGCTATCCGTGAGGTGAAATAATCCTGATTTTAGTGTCTGTTTTTCTTTTTCCCCGATCTCGGTTTGCCGTTTTATGTTCGTTTTGTTTGAATGTTTGTCGTTTTATGTTCGTTTTGTTTGAATGTTTGTTTTAGTCGATGGCTAGTTTAATGTGTTTCCATTGATTTGAAGTCACAGCTTGAATTTGTAGAAAAGAAATTTTGTTGTCTAATGCTTCTTTTGGTCAATGCCGAAGAAATGGGAATGAAAGCAAATTGGCTGGTACTGTATCAGAGGTTCATGTCATTCTCCTAGTGCATTATATCCGGTGTTCATATTTTTTTCTGTTTAAATAATTCTAAATGCGATTTTAAGTACGTATGCCTTATGGAAATAGTTGTAGACTTGTATTGATATGATTATATGAAATCAATATGGATATCATATCCAATAACCATGTCATGATTATATTGATCAGAGCATATATGCACCGCGTGGTTTTGTAGATGGGGATTGTCATATGTTTTTAAAAAGTTTAAACCTTGAATTGGGATCAAGAGTTTAGATCTATTAAATAGGTTTGCTTGAACAAAAGGCAAAACAAAAGAACATGGGTTTTATGTAACATTGTGCCACCAATTACACTTTACGTTTGTAAACATATTAATTGCATCTAACTGTTTAGTTGATTGAAAATGAGCATGTCTTCTAAGTGAGTTGTGTCTAGACTAATACTTTTGCCTGTAGCTGCTTTAAGCTATAACTGTGTACATTGGTTATTTATTTATGAATTTAATTGTGAAAATATGATGTTAGGCTAGCTCTAGTTTAGTTGGCGAGGACAACACTTTTGGTTCAGGGCCTACTGGTGCTTCTCGAATTGATTCTTCATATATAGTTGGCTTACGAGATCTTGATATGAAGCATGTTAAGGATTTTATCTTTATACATGGTAAGTCTGACTTGTTTTTTCTTATTCTCATCTTTTTTCTGAGAAACTATAGTTACCTGCATGCTGCACATGTGTTTAAAGTTGAAATATGAACAAGTCTAAACATCATGGCTGAAGCTAGTCAGCTGGCTGACACACTTGGCTCATGCAAGCAGTCATATGTGCAAAATGTTGGTCTTAAGATGGCAATGACTGCGTCATCTTAAGCTAAAGTTTGTTCTATATTAAGATTAGACAATTTTTTCTATTAAAGAAAATAGTAATAAGGGTTGATTATTGACTATCAGGTGGTCTTACATATATCCAGACGTACAAATTGTTTGAAATATTATTTTCTGTTTGAAGTTATTGTGTTYTTTCTTTTCTTTCCTAATCATGTAGAAGATATTGCTCGTTGGGCACCAAATTTGGTGTCTTTGTGTATGCTTTTTAAGCAGTTTCAGTTCATTAAGCCAGTCTCGATAAATGTTTGTCAGGTTACATCGAGCCTGTTGTGGTAATCCTACATGAATATGAGCTTACATGGGCAGGTCGTGTCTCTTAGAAACATCACACTTGTACGGTTTCTGCACTCAGCATTAGTACAACTTTAAAACAACATCCACTCATTTGGTCAGCCATGGTACTTTAAAATTTCATTACCAGCCACTGCTTGTTACTCTGTATATTTATGTTATTTTCAGTGCTACTGAGACATTACTAAGAGCTAATCATGATTTGAAGATTTTTACCCTTCACCTGTTTATGTGAAAATCTATCACACTTTTCTCTATTATTTTCAGAGCCTCCATCATGATGCATACAAGCTCTTTGTTGTTCCATCCCCTATTGGCGGAGTTCTTGTAGTTGGTGCAAATACAATACATTATCATAGTCAGGTTTGCCTCTTTTTGGCATAGTAGTTTCAACTATTTATTGAATTTTTATGTTTTTCCTTGTTACACTTTTCTCTTTCTTCTCTCTATCTCACCTTTTTTGGGAATTAATATATTTGTCCTCTTTACACATTTTCTTTTCCTACTCATCATCTTGCGAAATTGGACAGTCAGCTTCATGCGCCTTGGCATTGAACAATTTTGTTGTTTCTGTTGATGGCAGGTAATCTTCAATGCCTTTACCCTTCTTTCTTCATTTTTCTCCTGTCTACATACTCCAGCACTTATGTATTATCCTATTTCTTGTTGTCGGAGTAATATTCTCATTTAACTTCTTATACTATAATGAAATCTCCGTCTTGCCTATATCATTATTTGAAAAAATGGCCGAGGCGTAACGTTTTTGGGAAATTTGGTTCGAGTTGGGCACATCGGACCGCTATACATGGAAAGTACGCCTCAAAGTATCGAGGCTTTTGCCTCGACTCGGATTTGCCTCGAGTTATCTGAGGCGGACGCCTCAATTTAAGTGTTTTTTTTTTTTGAATTTCCTCTTTTCTTTTCTTTTCTTTTTTCTTTATTTATTGTTATTAATAGAAGTATTAAACAAGTAAAATAGAAGACTAGGGTTGGATCTACTCAATAAAAGTCTAAAACATTCAGCTGAAAAGTGAAAACCCTAGAACATTGCTATTGCTCTCCCTCTTCTCTGTTAGTGTATATATTACAAAATATTAGAAACACTAAGTTGTGGTTTTTTAAAGTGAGATATAAATTAGAAGCTCACTTTAAAAAACTACAACTGAGTTTAAAAATGTTGGACACGACGAGTTGTTCAAACCGTTGCACACAAATGATTCTCTATTAAAAAAATAAAATGATTAGGGAGATTTGTTGTGCTACTTAATTTGGACTCTTTTGTTCTTTATTGCTTTGTGTTGTTTTCTAGGTGTGTGATGAATTTGGTGTTACTTATTAGGATTGATTTTGATGTTTTTATTCTTGTTTTTGTTGAACTATTAGGGTGATTAATAGTTATTGATGAACTTTGTGTAGTTTTAATAAAAATTGGATTTTTTTTTTAAATTTTAAGGCACACGCCTCGTTCTGCCTCAAGGCGTACACCTCTCCTCATCCGAACAAAACGTCTCATATCCAACTTTTTTTTTAAAACATTGGCCAACATGACCCACTAACAGGGCACATTATTGTGAGAATAACATTTAAGTGCATCAGGTTTTCTTAGTCAAATCTGTGGAATCTTTACTACTATCATTTTAATTTAGTCTCGCAACATGAGACATGACTAATGGTGGACAAAACAAAGTTCAATTGCATTAGGTTTCTGAGGGACAATGAAGACAAAAAAAAAATGAAGTGTCACGTGTGCTCCTAGCTATGTATTTATCTTTTTATAATATTATACATCTTAGTTTTGTAGAACCAGCATTTTTTCAGGATGTGGTTATTCTTTGTACTACTAAAGTATACATTTATTTTAGATTGGTACTTTTGGCCAGACAGAAAGTGGGATAACTGGGGGATTTTAGTTTGAAATGACAAGATGTTGGATTGAAAAGCTGACAATTGTGTGGCCATATAGAAAGCGAGTTTTGTGCGATCATCTGTATATTTTAAACTAGGAAGTCAGTATGCCGATTGAAATTAACTAGAATATATGTCTAGGAAATGAAAAAACATCTTTATGGAAATGTATACACGTGTTGCTTACTTTATTTACCATCTTATCTTTGTTGCTCCTGAGCACTTGTGCTGCCTAGCCTTTTGAGTTACAATGAAAATGAGGGAAAAAGATTACTACCTATGAGGATCCTCTAGCAAGTTATTTTTCGATTAATCGAGTTACCAACACTGAAAGTATTTTACCAGTTACATTACTGTTACATCATGTACAAAAATGATTGGTATACTGCATTAATTCCTGTTGGACTGATTTGATATAATTTTAGCATTTTCTAAAAAGAAATTTGTTGGATGAAATCCTGATATAATTTGTTTTTGATCTAAATAGATATATTCAATGTATTTCTATTTTTTTTTTAATCAAGAAAATGGTAAGTTAGGTGTTTATTTAATTTCGGAGCGTTACCACCCAAGTGATGAGTTTATTACCAAATGGCACTGATTCATATGAAATCATAATCATACACTTGTGGATTCACCAGTAACGAGTTGAGATTCAGTGTGCAAATTACACAGTGAACATCTTTAACTTTTGAGGATCATAAGTGTACCTTTGTGTATTATTCAACTTTATTACGATTATTCTTACGTTTGTTTAAGATTAAAAAATGTAGAGTTAATGAGTGAATAAATATTAAAAAAACATTGGAGAATCAGATTTAGCTGTCTAGAAATAACATTTATTGTTTCTAAGTAAAGTTCAATAGGGTTTAATTTAAAATTTTTGACTCATCTCACTATAAAAATATTATACACAAATATGCATCTGCATGAAAGTTATTTCTGAATCTTAATTTTCTTTTTTGGAGGTGATTATTTTTCAGTCGTGGATTGAATTTGAATAAAAGATGTTGATGTTCCTCTTAAACGAACATGCACCTTAAATAGTTTATTATATAGRTATATGRCAATCAGGTTCGAATTTRTGATGCTTTGTRTGTGCATATGTTCAGATATCATATTGTGTTTGTACCTCACGAGTCATGATGAAAAATCTTCTCAAGTTCTGGAAATAATGATTTAACAGTTACTAATTATTTATTCAACTAACTATTTGTGGGGTTTGTTTTGTGGTTGCAGCGATACTGATGGATGAAGTCAATAACCAACGCAGTTACAATTCCCAAGTAAGCAGAATATTCAATTTCTTACTTCTCTCTGTTGTGTGGTTATATGTATATCGAAAATTGACTTTATTATTTTGTTTACCTTTTATTGTTATTATTATTTCTGATTTTGTTTTAAATGTAACTTTCCGACCAACTAAAAAGTTTTATGTTCATAGTCAATTAATAAGGTCCAAGGGTTGCATGTATGCTGCACAGATATTGATGACTATACATGTTAGGGGAGCTGCTTTTACTCGCTCTAGTCTATGATGGGAGGTTGGTAACTTATTGTTTCTCATGCTATTACCCTCTCTCATGTTCTCTTTATTCAAGAAAGAGGATGGAGTTTCTATTTTGTTATTCATTCTTATTTCTTATTTAAGATCATCCTTATATTCAAATTCGTAGTGTGTGGTGGTTGCATTGTTGTTGTTGTTGTGTGTTTTTCCTTTTGTTTGTTATTATCCCCACAATAAAGTTCACTCTGAGGATTTCATAGAGGTTAGACTTTATATATACACCAGCTGCTTGATAATAACTAAAGCAGCTAATCATGTGTGGAACCACACTTTCAGTACTATTTTGATATTACTTGAATGTAATGTGTATTTATTTATGTTTCATTGTTGCAGAATTGTGCAGAGACTTGAACTTAAAAGAAATGAAGTTTTGATACCTCTGCATGCAGACAAATCAAAAGAAATGAAGTGATCACACATTTTAGATATATATACAGAAACGTCATCACTTGAAATCTTGATAAGAATTATTGTAATTTAATTTCCGTAGTTTTGATTGTTGATGGATTTTAACTAATTGGGTTGATGAGAGATCTAAGGGGGGTAGCAATGGCCACAAATAGGTTAATGCAAATCACTATTAGTGGTAGGAGTTAATGTTTCTGTAATACTTGCTTCAACTCTTTCCTTCATTGTGTTTCAGTCGCAGAACTTATGGGCTTCTCTTTGACTGGATTTATCCTGCTCACATACCAATTCTGCTAAGGGGAATCTCAAATTGGGCTAACACACCCGAGGTTAGTTTTAATACCTAAGTTTCGCGAATTATATCTCTTTGGAAACTAGAAACCAAAGTGGTTGATATCAGCAAACCAGGTAGTTAGTTATTTTTAGTACCAGTATGTCTTGGCAAGTAACTGCTACGTGTAACTCTAAAAGGAAATGCATCAACTGGTTGAAAGTGCCATGTAGTAATAAAATAAGCAGCACTCGAATTGACATTGAAATCTGCTGCAACTTTTTTTTTTATGGCAGATGTGTGTACAATTTTCTTTTTCTGTTGAAATCTTTTTTCAACCTTTTTTTTAGCAGTACACCTTACCTTGTTGAGTAGAGCTCAACCCTGGCTAATGTCTTTTCTTTCCATGTTTTGATACCCATAAAAAATAAGACTGTTTTCTGGGGCCATGTTCAATGGTTTATCTGTTATGATGCATGTGTAGAATCATGACCTTGCAACTTATTTGTGTAGGTGACAACACCATTGATGAAATTCATGGCTGAGTTCGTATTAAACAAAGCTCAACCACTGACTTTTGATACTTCATCACCAAACGGCATACTTCTTTTCAGAGAAGTTAGCAAGCTACTAGTTGCCTATGGCTCAAGGATTTTATCGCTTCCAACTGCTGCTGATATATATGGCTTCAAATACAAGGGAATATGGATTTTCTTAACGATTATTACTTGGGGTAAAAGTCTATGTGCTCATGCTTTAAAATATTCGTTTTGTTTCTCTTCTATATTTTGTGGTCCTCATTTACAAGTACATTTTGGTTTGACTTTCTTCGGAGCTGATTTGTATGTTTTATTCTAGCCTGACGCTCATTCTGCAATCAGGTTTATAGGCATATTACATTTACCCTTTGAATACTTTCTATGATTTTTTTGGTTGTCGTGCGTGTTCTTTGTTTATTACTTATTGCTAGACTTGCAACGATATCGTTTCGTTGCATGTTATTTTTCTTAATTTCATTAACAAGTGTAGTAGGTAGCAACATGAGTGTCAAGTCCCCTATCAGTTTATACTCGTGGAATAATAATATCTAAATAAGTTATTTTTGTTCTACCAATCAGATGCACACTTTTTTTCTTCTTCTTCTTTGAGTATCCTTTATTTTATTTTTTATTTTTATTATGACAACTTGAGGAACATAACATATATGGATGCAAATGAGACTTTGAATTTATTTTAATTCCTAATCTTCGTTCCCTTCATAAGTTCCGATTAAATTGAATGTGATAAATCTGTTGCATCAGACCATGTGATATTCTCAGTTGAATAAAATACTGAGAGCTTATACTTGTTGTTTACATCCTGGTTTGGCCCGCAACCCACTAATGCGACCTAAATGTACTCCCATGTGAATTCTAATAGAGCATCCTTTGTATATGGATCATTCATTTTGTTCTACTCATGCTTTCTACTAGAAATTTAAATTCCTTCCACTTGACAGCGCTTGCTAGAAATTATGTCAATTTGAACTCAACGGTGATAGAGCACTTGCTGATGCACTTGATATTGCCCTTAAGATGACACTGTCAATTCCACTGGCGGACATTTTGGCTTACAGGAAGGTTTGTTAGCATGTTCTTGCTCATTTTGGGATTCTTTGTAGTGTTTGCTTCAGATATTTTAATTCCCAGCTCTTAAGCCTCTGCAGTAACTTTTGTAAAACTAAAATTTGCATACTCATGTTAGAGCTAGTGTTTTCTTTGAGTTTGTTGGATTATAGGTGATGATAAGTTTTAGTTATGTTGATATTAAGTTTTTTATTGTCTTGTTTTTAATGAATTTAATTTATTTGTTGGCAGCTGCTTTCATTTAATTTTTTTTTACTACTTTCTAGAACGGTTATTAAAAAATCCGTTCTAGAAAGTATACTTTCCAGAACGCCTGTTTTTGGAGGCGTTCTGGAAAGTATACTTTCTTTCCACAACGCCTTTTTTCGAGACTTTCTAGAAAGTATACTTTCCAGAACGTCCCTTTTTAAGGCGTTCTGGAAAGTATACTTACCAGAACGCCTGCTTTTTTCGAGGCGTTCTGGAAAGTATACTTTCGAGAACGCCTTAAAAAGGGATGTTTTGGGAAAGTTATTTTCCAGAACGGGCGAATCCGGTAAAACCGACTTTCTAGAACGGCTGAAATATTTTTTAGAACGTCTCTGAAAAACGTTCTTGAAAGCCTGACAATCAAGAACGCCTCAGCAGGGTGTTCTTGATTGTCAGACTTTCAAGAACAGCTCCATACAGAACGCCTCAGCAGGGCGTTCTTGATTTGCAGAAACAGGAGTTCTTGAAAGCTGTTTCTGCACTAGTGATAAATAAAATTGACCATCAAATACACCAACCACATACCATCTCATACACTAATTACATATCATCTAATACACCAAACACAAACAACCACATCATCACATACACCTATCACATGTCATCTTATACACTAGCTACATATCATCATATACAGCAGTCACATATCATCCTATACACCAATCACATATCATCCTATACACCAGGCACATACCATCATATATACTAGACACATATAGTAGCCACATATAGTAGCCACATATCATTACATATACTAGCCACATATTATCCTACCACTACTATAGAAACAGCTTTCTAAGATATTAATAAAAGACGGTTCACTGAAAACCGCCTTAAAAATACTTTTAACGGCGGTTGTGGCTAAAACCGCCGTTAAAAAGTTCATTTTACGACGGTTCTCTGAAAAACCGATGTTAAAACTGGATATCAGTTGATTTTTAACGGCAGTTTATTGTGAACCGCCGTAAAAGTGACACATTTTACGGTGGTTTTTTAAAAACTGTCGTAAAATTAATAAGTATTCACGGCGGTTCCTTAATAACCGCCGTTAATTAGTTCAGTTTGTTGGATTTAACGTCGGTTCCCTTAGAACCGCCGTGAATGAGATGAATTTTCACGGCGTTTCTGATTCCACAGTCTGCCATGTCACCGATCCTCGTCTTGCTTTGTTTCAACCGTTGATCCGTGTCTAATCGGCGGTTCATATACATCCCCTCTCTTTCTTTTTCTTTTTATTTATTTATTTAATAAAAATGAATATCAACTAATTCAGTTCCTTCGCGAATATCAGACGCTGAATCCTCCTCCTCCGCGAAAACCCTAGCCCTCTTCGATCTCAATCTCTCCACCGCCTGCCGCGAGGTCTCCGACCTCCCGCTCTCCTCTGTCCAATTCAAAGCCCTCACCCTCGCCCACTCCATCCTCGCCGGCAACGGATTCTCCTTCTCACGATGGCCTCGTCTCCTCAATTGCTCAGCCCATCCTCCGATAAGCATTTTTGGAGTGCGCTTCGGAGCCGAGTCGATACGCTTCTCGAGAATCGAAAGCCACTTGACCAATCGTTGCCTGCACAAATGGTGAAAAATTTATGATAAATGGACTCCGACTTTGAACACAAAACCGTCTTCCTTTCCTCGTATTGCAACATCATAGGCGGCCGTTCTTACCTTCAGTCAGGTAACCTCTCCCTATCTCTCTCTCTTCCACTGGCAATCTTTTATTCATTTACATATTTGAAATAGCAATCCATATTTGGACACCAGTTTTTAATATTTTTTCCTGGAAATTTTGGGACACTCAGATTTAAATTAGTGAGTTTTTATGCAATTTAGGGTGGGGGATGTCTGTATGCGGTTTAATTTCGGCGTCCAAGTTTATATCTGTCCCTGTTAGATTATTGGTTTTTTTGCATTTGATTCTTAATTTTTATATCTTGCATTTTTACTGGGTTTTGTATGAGCTATTGCCTACTTGAAGGAGACAATAAACAATTAGTTGAAAATTTTGCAAACAATTGTCTGGGAATTAAATTGTCATTGAGCAGAGGTCTGGGACCCTGAAAGTAATAAATTGTTATTTTCCCTGTGATGAAACCTAAATAACTAAGCAAAAGATGAAGTTTTTAATGCCCTAAGTATAATTACTACATTTTCAGTTCTCAAATCGCTTCCCTACACAAATTTAGGATTTGAAAAAGAAAGAGCGAGAACTGCAGGCTAAGGACTTTGAGCTGAAGAGGAGGGAACAGGTATTCATTGATACTTCTCATAATAATCTGTTAGATATGAGTTTATGTATGAAATCAAGTGATAGTATTTTGTGTAAATTAAAAGTTGTTCTTGCAAGTTTTACTTTGTTGGATACAAAAGTAGTCGCTCTGGACAGTGTTTTCGAGAAATTGATGGTCCAATGGCACTTTTTGCTGCTTATTTGGTTGACTAATTTGTCTTTGAATGAAACCATTTATAATTTCACTAACCGGTTACTAAATATTATAGTTATTGATTCTTGGATAAAAATTCTTTCGAGAATCCTTTGTGGTTAAGCCTATGCAGCTCGAAATTTAATAATGCTTGTTTGCAGGTTGAAGTGTACAACACAGCAAGAGCGTTGAAAAAGATCAAACGACATCCTAATTCTGTTGACGTGAAGGGAGTTAATGTTTGGGCTTGTGGTATATTTCTCTCCCTTTTCACTTGTGGGCGATTTGTTGTGTCTTGTAATAATGTTTTCTACAGAAAGTCGCAATATCTATTTGGGTTAATATAAAAACCAACTTGAGGTTGGTTCTGAAAATAAAAATTGCTATTCCTTTCTATTTTACAAATTGCACTCCAAATATGGTTATTATGTTTAGAAAATACAAATACCGAGGGGGTATTTGTTATACCTTTAAGATATATATGTAATTTTAAAAGATACTTGGGGGGTTTCTAGAATCAAGCTGTCGTGGCTTATCCCTTCGCTTGATCGTGTGCGGGTCTTGACACGGTCCAGGTCCAAAGCCCTGTCAAATTTTCTGGGTAAGAAAGTATGAAGCTATATAGTTTCAGAATCTTCGTTTTCTTCATCTACCTTTTTCATTTTTTAAGAGAACTAATGCAAATCATGTTGAAGTTCGAATATGATTTTGCATGCCCCGATTCATCTTTGTTTCGTTTCTAGTTCTTCATCGTGTTTTGGTGCATTGTATGCAGTTGAAGTGATATACTAGAATGATGAAATAGTTGCAAGGCACAAAATGTAAGATAAGTGACAAGTTGTGGTTCCGTCATATAATAAGATCCAGTTTATTTGGACTCGTTTGGACTGTGTTTTGTTTCCATATTATTCAATTCCATGGATTTTATGATACAAATATAAGGAGGGGATTTTTTGGATGCTAGCGTAGATACTAACATACGAACTTAACTTTGTAGACTTTCAGTTTTTCTAATATGTCCATGAAACTTTATTAGGATTTTGTGGGGAACTTTGTAGCCTTCCAAAAAATTATTTTGATTATGTCAGCTGCACACTGATAAATTTGTTGGCAAAGGTATTCATGTTGAACATAGTGTTTTCCTACTATCTATATTTTGATCTGCAACTACCCTCCTGCGTTATTCCAACACTAAGTTATTTAGTGGTCATATATTGTAGTGACTAATTTCAGATTATCTGCGTTACTTATCTAAATTCATTTAGAAATTTCACAAGTTGATCTTATTTTGCAAATCCATTTTGTTGTTTGGATTGGATTATCCATTGTCTGATTAATTGGCACTTAAAAATATTAGGGAATTCTTTGATTATATTCTTTCACCTAATCATTTTATGTTTTGTGCCACTTTCAACAGGTATTTTACTTCATGGTTCAAAAACTTAATGCTTTAATGAAACCAAAGACAAATGTTCAGATCCTACAACAAAGTCTTCTTCTAAAATACAAGTAAGTTATGTTGGATAGGAATATGACAAAGCTTGCATGCGTTATAAGGAATTCTAGAATTTATTACAAAATTAATGTCTTAACCCATGCAAAAATCTTCAGTCATTCCATCATGTTTATGTGCCTATATATATCCCGTATTATACTGTATCTCTTTACAATTTGATTCGCTGGTTTAGTGAAAATTTCAGTTGCTAATTGTACTTGAAGTTCGGATAGGATTTTGCAAGCTATATAGACTCAATGTACTACCACACACACACGCTAGCCCATGCACACACGCGAAAAAGAAAAGGTTCTCAGATACAGATACAGGGAGTTCAACTAATCAGAAATAAGAGGTAGGAGAGTTTCAGCAGTTCAGCACTGTGTTCATATTTTTAGGGTGTGAAATCAAATTAGAAATGGTCTAGTGTATATAATATAAAGTATTATCCTCTATAACAATTTACTACCAGGCTAGTCAGGTCCTAATCAAGGAACACTATATGTATTGCGTGTAATGTCTTATACTCGAGCTTTGAATGCCTTTGTAATAATATGCAGCACCTCTCATTCACTATGTTTTCATATGCGAATTCCCGTCCTTCATGGACTTGGCGTGACGTCAAATCTGCTGGGGCGCTTTCCCAGCGGCAAAATTTACTATGTTAAGCATATTAATTTTACCGGTCCCTGCCGATCTAGTATTGCTATGGAGGTAAGTTTTAGCATGCACGTGTAATTTTTGCAGCAAAAAAGAAAAGGAAAAAACAATACAGAAGAAATTAAAATTTATACTAGATGGATAATCGATTTATTTTTATTATAATTGTTTTTAGATCCAAGGGACAATCAGGTCTTTTCCTCAAATGTATGATATCCCTAGAAGACTCTGGATAAAATTTGAGGATGTAAGAAACATTGATGTTATTGGTGGTGGAACCATAGATGGTAATGGGGAAGTGTGGTGGAGAAATTCTTATAAAATCAAGAAAACTAAGGTATACATATCAAATTAGTTTCTACTTTAATTAGCATTAGTACTAATTGTTCGTAATGTGAATTTCATATTAAAATCTTAGTACATATATTATAGTTACTAAATTTATCGATGCGCTGACATTTCTCCTGGTGTTTTTTTTTTCTCTTCGGAAGCCCTACCAAAGTCAAAGTGCACCAACGGTACATTGCTTGGCTTTTTTTTTAATTACTCAAATAATCATAAACTATACCTTTTCTGGTCCTTAATCCGGTTTTTGTTTTTTGTTATCCCAACAGGCTCTACCATTTAACAATTGCATGAATCTGAGAGTGAGCACTTTAAAGCTAGTGAATGCGCAGCAAATGCATGTGAATTTTCAGGACTGTAATGGTGTCGAGGCTTCGAAACTTTTAGTAGTGGCACCAGATTTTTGCATCTAGTTTGGCTGTGGTAAGGGCTGTTGCTGAGACTGATGAGGATCCCGCCATCGTGTGGGGTGTGGCTGATCAAGTGATTGGCTTTTACGAGAGGAGGTATATACACAATGCAACTTCATAAGCTTCTTTATTGTGTAATGAATTAATAATTATCTCCGATTTGATTGAGGAACTGGAATTCTGGAGGCGGCAACCATTCTTTTCCCGTTAACTCTGAAATAGACGAGTTAGTTAACCGGTAGTAAGTATGGGATTATTAATGTTGTTAATGGCGCGTTTTGCAGACTAGTTGAAAGAAGTGTTTTTTGATTTTACTATTCTCCATTTACGAGATGCACTTGTTGAATTCAAGCTTTGTGTGTGCCTTAAGAACTATTTGATGCTACAAATAATGCTTTATGTTGTTATACATAGTATGTGTTGATGCTAATTGTGGTTGATGGTTATATTCGATACAAATAGGTTGGTTTTAATTATTTTCCAAGGTTGCCAATAGTAGTCGAGAAGTTTTGTTGTTTATTCGAAATAATATAATGATACAATCATTGATGATACAGTGCTAATTTTGTTAAAATTATGGATGCCAGTTGCTTCGAGCAAAATATGTAGGTTTTAAACTTTAGTCGGCAAATTCTTGTACATATTTCATTGAATCAATATGAAATATATTTGGTGCACCTGCTTACATTTCTTTTTTTTTTTAATTTTTTTACTACTTTCTAGAGAGTATTTTCAAAAACCGTCGTAGAATGTCCATTCTGAAAACAGACTATCTAGAAGGTATTTTTAAAAAACCGACGTAAAATGATTTTTTAACGGCGATTTTCCAGAACCGCCTTAATTTTTTACGGCGGTTTTTGAGAACAGCCGTAAAAATTTACGGTAGTCGATATAAAAGTGGTTCAAAAACCGCCTTTAAATCTAAAAAAAAAAACCACATTTGTTTGTCTGTTCTGCAGTAGTGTACACACCAACTACATACACCAACCACATACCATCACATACACCAACCACATACCATCTCATATACTAACTACATGTCATCTAATACACCAAACACAAACAACCACATATCTCACTTACACCAGCCATATATCATCACATGCACCAATCACATATCATCCTACACCAGGAACATATCATCATATATACTAGACACATATAGTAGGCACATATAATTACATATAGTAGACACATATTATCCTACACATCAACCACATACCATCACATACACCAATCACATACCATCTCATAGAACAACTACATATTATCTAATACACCAAATACAAACAACTACATATCTCATTTACACCAGCCATATATCATCACATACAGAAATCACATATCATCCTATACACCAGCCACATATCATCACATACAACAATCACATATCATCCTATACACTAGGAACATATCATCATATATACTAGACACATATAGTAGCCACATATCATTACTTATATTAGTCACATATATCCTATACACCAACCACATACCATCTCATACACCAACTACATATCATCTAATACACCAAACACAAATAATCACATATATCACATATATCATCAAACACACCATTTACATATCATCACGTGAACATGACATTAGTGTATTAAAATCATTGTTAAAAAACTGAACCTCAGCTGGTTTTATTTTTTATTTTTTCTCATTTTTTTTGTCTTCAACGGGTGCAACCTGCATATCAGTGCACAACTGTAACTGTGTTAATTTCAATTTGGAATATAAATATTATTTATGTCAAAGTAGAAAAGTAACAAAAATAGCAAATCTTTTTCTTTTTCGGCAATCTTGTTTTCTTCACAATCGGAGTCTTTTTGTCACTAACAACCTGTTTCAAAACTTGAATTTCAGAACCAGTTTTTTGAACCTCAGTTTTTCAGGTGTTTGTTTGTGAATTTTCATCTTTTCAGCATTCTTCTTTTTTCTTCTTTGGTATGTTCTCCTCTGCAGGTCTTTTTCTTGAAGTGTAAGCCCTGTTCCCAGGGGATTACCAACTAGAATTGGTGTATCTAGTTGGTCTCTAGTTACAGTTTGTGTTTTCTTAGTCATTTCTACAATTAAACATACAAAAGAAATAAAATAAAATATCATCATACATACCATAACACACATCATAAATGCATCATCATAGACGACATAAAAATATCATCACACACATCTTATACATATATCACACATATTTTCTCACACAATATGTAAATATCATTAGGCATATGATTTACATATCATCATATAGAACATGAACATATCATTCCACAGAACATGAATATATCATCACACAGAAAGTGTATATATCATCATAAAAGTCAATCTATATTTGTAGTAAAATAAAAATTCACAAATGATATAACATTGTACAGATATTAAACATATCATTGCAGAGATTTTGAACATAGCATCACTACTACTAGATCAAAACTCATATATTCGCAGAAAAAAAGTAATATGAGGTTCACAAATGATATATCATCGCTCAGATGTGAAACATATCATCAGATTGTTCTTGCACATATCATCAAAATGTACATATAAAATCTTAACACAAATTTTGAAACATAGAACATGCAAATATCATCACACAGAGAATCGATGGTTGAACTATAGAATCGAAAGCATATAGTTAAAATACAGATGAATCAACATCAACTGATGGCTAAACCCTAGAATCGGAAGAGTCGAAAGTATATAATTAGATCTTGTGAACTAATAAGCGTTTTGTGATGAATCATCATCAGTCGACGATGAAACATCATCAATCGATGCTGAAACATGTACCAGTGTGTGAACTGAACTGAAAGTTGAATGGGAAAAAAATAAAAAAACTTACTCGAGAAGATGAAAATTGCCGGAGAAAATTGTTGCAGCATCTGGGAGAAGATGAAAATTGCTTGGAGAAAGTTGTTGCAGGATCTGGGAGAAGATGAAAATTGTAGCGTCTGGGAGAAAAAAATTGTTCGAAAAGGAAGTTGCAGCGAGATGTGAAGTTGCAGCGGGAATTTGTAGGGGGGTTTTTCTATTTTCGAGGCGCGTGAACCGTGAGCTGAAAAGGAAGGCGCGTGAACCGTGAGCTGACGTGGAATGAATTGGAGGACCGGGTGCACCATATTAGATGGTCCCGCGTCCATGATATACACACTCCTGGCGGGGGATTGGTTCTTTTTATGTGTTTCTATCTAATTATTTTATTGTAACCAAACGCTATCTAATAAACCTAGTTAGATAGCGCTTCTTTATTAAATCTCTATCTAATATTGACTAATTTTTTAGATAAAACTTCATGTTTTAAGCGCTATATAAAAGCAGTTGCTCGCATAGCGCTTTCTAAATAAATCGTTGTTTCGAAAATCTGCATACATTCAGATAGCGTTTTACAATAAAAGCGCTACGTGAAGTAAATATATAATACATTTCAGATGGCACATACTTAATAAAATGATGTATAAAAGTCCCGTACTTTTCCAGATAGCACTAGTTACTTGAAACGCTATCTGACAGGCAGTGCTCCAATGCATCTCTCCGTCTGAGTCAGAATAAATATGTTTTCGAACAGTTCAGATATTCACGACCAAGAAGTACTGGATTCTCTTTCGGATAGGCCCTGAAAGGAGAAGAAAATTAAGTTCCGAATTAGTGGATGCTGCCAAAGGGGGGCTTCTTACTTCCCAAACAGACCCTCCTACATCTATATATAAATGTTGGTTTATCAAGAATACACAAGAAAAGCACTTCGAATTGTTGATTAATCCCTGAATATTCGGTTTGATAACCTGCCACCAAACTCTTCTTTTTTCTTTCCATTCCAGAAAAGGAAGGAGTAAATCTCTATCTGAGTGCTTTTTTGTCGTAGTGTATAATGTCACTTTTACATTTTTAAGATGAATTAAATGGTACTTTTTAATTTTACCACTCACTTGATTACTTCACATTTTTAGTTTATCTAAAAATATTATATTTTTGTCATTTATTATCTACAATATAATATTAAATATGGTTCTTAATATTCATGAGATACCATTCACAACAGAGAGAATAAAATTGGGGGAATTTATTAATATTTTAAGATTATCATTAAAGATTAATCTAGCGATCACTAGAATTATGTCTATTTTTTCACTTAGTTAACAATTCCTCAATATCAATGATGACACTTATGCAAGAAATTTGTCACGACTAAAACTGCGGAACTAAAATTTCATCACTTAACTCATCACTAATCTCAATATTCTCATTTAATGTTCTCACTACTTTTTTCTTTTTGGGCATTTTACGAACTATGCCAAGAATACAAATTTAAATCGATGTCTTCTTCTCCATCTCTTGCAATAAAAGCATGTAACCCAAGTTTATTGACTTGTATTGATTGTTGTAGTAATTAATTTTTGTTTGAAAATAATATCAACACATCAATTCACCTGAAAGACTTCGAGATATATAAAGTTAAATCAAACTTTGTAGTGTTGTCAACATTTCGTGCATTATAATAATTTCGTGTTTGTTAATACACATTAAAAAAATATTCTAACTTGATTAAGTCTAAATTTAACAAGCTTTTCGGCTTGCACACAACAAAATGCTCAATATTACATTTAAACATGCACCCAGTTATACACATAGCTGTCTCAAAAATTTGGAGGTCCTAAATAAAATTTTAATTGATGATCGTAAATTAGGAAGCACAGATACGAGGCATGGTAAAAACACATAAAGTAGGACACGGTACATAAACACGATCCGATAAAAATTTATAATTTGAAATGTCTGTAATTCCTAGATCGTATAGAGAATCACAACATTTTAATCACTAAATAATATAAACACTATTAATAAACACACAATAAACCATATTTCTCAACATATATATTAGTGCTCTTCACTTTATCATACCCATGCATTTTTAACCGTTAAATCATTTCAATTTTTATGTAGTGAAATGATCTAATGGCTTAAAATGCACGGGTATGATAAGTGGGGGACACTGTATAATTTTCCTATAATATAAGAGAAAATAACATTAAATTGAATCAATAATGAAAACTGACGACCTTTGCGCCATGGTTTATAAATTTTAAATTCATAACATATAATAAAAATAATACTTTATAAATTTAATTGAAATAACAAGGAATCACATATCAAAGAACTATAAAATATAGACAATAATATTAGAAAAATATATAAAAATAAATAGCCACAAAAAAAATCGTTGAAATCTGAAAAATAGTGCATGTTGAATTGTATTTTTGTTCGAAACAAATCCTGGCATATAAGCGAGCTATTTTTTTATTTTTTTTTTTGTAAGGATTTGAAATGAAAATTGACATGAGTCTAGAATAAGATTTGCAAAGTAATAAATATGTGTATTACATGTGTCATTCAACCTCAATGTGCATAATTGCGTTTCTAATTTCTAACAGGACATAAACAAGTGGATCGAGTCATCGAACCTAATGAATATTGCATAAAACATGAAAATATAAATTAGTTGAAGTATTTTTGTTTTGTTTTAATAAATAAAAACATATAGTATTTAGGCCCCCAACTATGGGAGGCCCTAGGTAGAGGTGTTCGCCGGTTCACGGTTCGAACCGCCGGTTCGGTTTCAGTAGAAATTTGGAACCGGAATCGAACCGTGAAACCGGCCGATTTGTGACGGTTTGCAAACCGCCGGTTCACGGTTTGGTCCCGGTTCGATTTGGTCGGTTTGGACGGGTTTTTTTTTTTAATATAAAAAATCATATGTTTTGGATTTTGGAAGTTAATATATATTTTTTAAATTGTATCAAATAAAAAAAATTATATTAGAAAAATTTTAGAATTTTGAATTTAGTGGGAAAATATAACAAATACTTTGAAAATTTAAGTTTATTAAAAAAATATGAAATTGAACCATTTATAATATTTGAAGTTAAAATAAAAAAAAATTATATCAGAAGAATTTTAATAAATTCAAAAAAAAAATTAAAAAGAAATTGGACTTGAACTATTTTCAAATATTTGAAGTTAAAATTTGAAATTTTAATTTCAAATAATTGAAGATAGTTGCCTACGTATCCCTTGTTTTGGGAATCAAAGTTCACGTAGTTCTCACTTACCTTACTTACCTTGGAATTGGAAGCGGTGGTGCGGGGGGTACCATACTCATCCATTTACCGACTAGTTGCCAGATCCCGTAGTATCATAATACGTCTCCCTCTCTTCATCTTCACTAAGAACGTTTTTTTGTTTCCGTCATTTGGCGTTGACCCAATCATGCGATAACATTTGACACTCGAGATTGTGAGGTGTAAGTTTGGATCTCCGCTCGTCCAGCATGTACCCCCCTTCACTATATGCTTGTTCGACTGAAACGGTTGATACGGGAACGGCCAATATCTCCCTCGCAATGATGTTAACAACTGGATAAAGTAATTTCCTCGATGCCCACCAATTCAAAATATCAAACTCGTTGTCGGCTTCATTTTCTCCCAACGTTCTATACTCAAAAGCCGTCGTTAGAGAAGCTTCAAGTTCTCGATAAGGGTTATAACCGAATGAATAACCCGAACGCCCCATTCGTGACTTTTTTTGTTTCAAAAAATCTTGAAATCCCTCAATTTCATCGTCGCCGTCATCACTTCTACTAGGATTACCACTTCTAGTAGAAGTTTATCGCGCGGAACTCATAGGAAGAGGACCATCAAAATTTATACTATATTCTTTAAACATATCATATAAAGACTTTTTCACATTTTGAATAATATTTTCAACAGAAGGATATTCATAGTCTTCAAACGGCAATAAAGCATCATAATAACTATTAAGATAAATTCTAAACCACTTTCTCTATTATTATGATCTAATAATGTAGCAACTAAAAATAGACTTGGAATGTAATGAAAATATTTCAACCATTTTCGTTTCATAGAAATAACACATTCTTCCAATCGTTCATTTTTCATGCACTCCTTAAAGACGAATGCAATTTTAACACAATTTTCAGCAACAAGGTAAGAAGTAGGATAATAAACACCGGAAAATAAATTAGTAGCATTATTAAAAACCTTTAAAACTTTTTTCAAATAATTATACGTAGACCATTGGTTTGTATATAACATAATTCTAGTTTCTTATTGGGCAAAAAACGCACACAAAACCTCTCTATACGAATATGTATCTTTCAATAATTTATATGTAGAGTTCCAACGAGTAGGCACATTGGTTCAAAAAATTTTAGGTTCAAAACCGTTTTCCCTACAAAATCTTGCCCATTTTCGTTGCAAAGATTTATTTCTATGAATACACGTGACCGCCGCTTTAATTGGAGAAAGTTCATTTTTCAAAACATTCAAACCATCTTGAGCACACAAATTCAAGATATGGCATATGCATTTAATATGAGAAAACAAGCCACCAATAGATGGTTTACAAATACTAATAAACTCATTAACACTCGCCGTATTAGAAGTTTCATTGTCAAATGAAATAGAAAATATTTTTTCAACTAAACCATATTCTTGACAGATCAAATGAATTAATTGGCAAATATTATGTGCATTGTGAGGAGCTTTAAAATCTCTATATGCAAGCAAATATTTTTGTAAAGTCCATGAATTATCAACCCAGTGACATGTAACACCCATGTAAGAGTTTCGTTCTCAATGATCACTCCAAACATTCGAGCAAATTGAAACTTTGTTTGGTAAACTAGCATTACATAAGTTTAACTTATATTCACCAACAACTTTTTTAATATCACGATTAAGGGTAGAGCGTGAGATGCTCGTACTCGAGGGATTAAAATAAAGTTGGGTGAATTTTGCATATAAATCATGAGGAGATCTTCCGAGCCGGTCATGTGTTTAGAGCATCCACTGTCGAAGTACCAGGCTCCAGGGACGTGGGATTTCAGGGAGGTGCAGATCATGTTGCACTTGATATCAGTTTTCTTGACCCAAACTTGTTTGTACCTGGTGTTGGTATTGATATTGGTAACACGGGAACCGACATGGGATTCAGAAGCCAGCTTCGAATTTTTAAAATGAGTTTCCTTGCCAACAAGCTTCCAGCAGTATGGTCGTATGTGACCTAGTTCACCACAGTGATGGCACACATATTGTCTTCTTCTCCTCTTGTGGCGTTTGGTCGACTTCACCTTTTGACTTGAAATTGGCTTTTGAACATGCTTGAATTCAATCCCGTGTTTTGAACAATTCAGGATACACGATTCCAGAATCTCATCCACCTTGGTCTTGCCTTTGTTGAGGTTTGTGAGGGTTTCTTGGGTCTCCTTCAACTCGGTTTTCACCTTTTCTAGCTCAACATCCTTCTTGGTGAGCGACGTTTCCAAGCGAACAATTATGTCAAGCTGATCATCCTTTTCTTTGGTTAGCTTTTCTACTTCCTTTGTGAGATCTTTGGCCTTGAGTACCTGTTTACTCCAACTGACAAACATTTTCTGGTGGTCAATACTCAGCTGCTCGTATTCCTCTTGATAATCAGTGATCTCGGCATTCAGGCACATGATATTGTCTGCAAGCAAACCAACATGGACATCGTCGTCCCATACAACATGGGTAAATAAGGATGGATCAGGTTCAGTTGACTCGTAATCATTAACATCCTCTGTAGAAACCATGCTCTTCTTCCTCGGAGTATCCATAGTTCCTAGACAAAAAAGGATCAGTACTTAAAAGGTTAAGTAACCCGCTCTAGATGCCAATTGTAAAATTAGAAGGTATATGGATATAAGAATAATTATCAGATTCACAATGTTGTTAATCAATGTTACCAACAACAGTTAACAACATCGACCAGAGTAAATTAGATTTATGCAGCGGAAATTAAAATATGAGAACACGATTAAACAAATTCAGTTCACAAGTAAAAGTACTTGTGAACTTGGGTGTACAAACCCGAAAACTATATTACTTTCTTTTTAAGTTCAATATAAAATATAAAGTAATATATGAAAATTAAATATCAAAAAACTTGATACTAAATACTTTTTGCCGGAATGGCAAGATCTTCTCCGTCGGTCACGCAACTTCAAAGATCTTGTTTATCACGATCGTTGGCTCCAAGTAATTCTTCGTGTTCTTCTTTTCTTGTGCGTCTTGCGTCGTGCCTTGCGTCTCAAAATCCCGTGCTTAAAGATCGATCCAAGGTCACTTCATCTCTTGGCTTTGTATTGTCTTAAATAGAAGAGTCCTAAAGTCCTAAACTTGGTAAATACCTAAAAGCAAATCCTAATCACAATTTAGAAATAATTAAAGTCTTGTACATAAACTAGGAAACACAATATATTCCTAAATCTAGTTTCCTAACTTATTTTGTGCCCAAGAAAGGCAAACAACTAAATAAGGATTATTCCCAAGAATAATATCCTTAACACTTTTTTAACTACAGCCAAGAGTTCCGGTGTCGAGTTCTCTAGCTGCAACAAAAAACTATGAAGAGTTGTTGTCGCGCTCATATTGAGATTTATATAGTATATGTTTCATTCATCATGCATGAATATATTTAATTGGCTATAATAGTTATTTAAGTGCAACGAATTAATGTAAACATGTATATTTAAGTAATTCCAATGAATTGATACATGCGTTCATGAATATAATAGTTAATTGTATACAATGAGCTAATATTATACATGAATATATTTAATTTGTTACAAATAATTGGTTGATGCATGAATATAATTAATGAAACATATATGAATTTATTTATTTTCAATACATATGTACTAAAATTTCTGAATTTAAAAATTCTCTCTTTTAATTAATAAAATATTAAATTTATCGATATATTACTATCTCTAAATTATTAAAAATTTATGGTCCCAAAATTATTAATTTATAGAGGTTTTACTGTATAATGCAAACACCACAAATAGAATAAGGATTCACAACATGCATAGGTATTCAAGACAGAAGTAAAACTCTCAGTCATATAGTTTCCAAAAATGTAAACAACATATCAAGAATGACATTATTATTCATACAAAGAATTATATAATTATTAATTATTAATACACAAATCGAATAAGGGTTCTTAACATGCAGAATTGTTCACACCATGAAATATAATTCATAATTATTAATGCATTGACCTTATTTTCAGTCTCTTTATAATAGTAGTAACACCAAGACAGGAGAACGCAAACAACACAAATCGAATAAGGATTCAATTCTGGAATAATTTAATTTGCAGTGTTTTTATTAAATGATTTTGACAACTTGAATTAGATATGGAGAGAACAAACCTCATCACCTTTTTCTCCAACAAACTCGATAATCACATCCCAAGTATGCCCACGGGGATTACGCAAAGTAAAGTCTTTACTTTCAAGATCTGGGAAAAATTTCACGATTTTTTTTGGAATATACTACAATCGTGTCGAGAAGGATTATTCAGAATCACAACAAATCATAGAAGAAAGAAGATATGGATTACAATTAGAATAAAAAATAATCACCACTGAATTGAATAAGAACAACAAATCAACAAACAATAGTACCAGAAAACGTGAACTGGACATGTGAAGAGTCTTCGTGAATGTTGGATTAAAGTTATTTCAAATCTGGGAGAGAAGCTGCAAACACCGAGATATCAACAATGGCGAGAAGAGGATTTTCAAGATGATGCCGTAACGCAAGTCTGGAGGAGAATTTTATTTGTGTTCATCCGTGTACACTGATATTCGTGCCTATAATATAAAATAGGGTTAAGCATCGGTTGTTGACAAAGAGCCGATGCGTATTCGTCCATTGGTGTAAGAAAACGTGTGTAATTATTAACCCAAGCACTTGACCAAAAAGGACTCGAGTTCGAACCCTGCTATGCTAATATTAAACGCATCGATTGTTTTTTATACAAACCGATGCTATTGACCTACTATAAGAATCGGTTCTGAAGTTAACAACTGATACGTATTACCCTTAATTTCATATTCTGACAGGAAAAGACTATATAATATAACAAGAAAGCTGGTTGTTGTTTTTTTTTATTTACACACATGAGATGATTACAAAAACACATTTGGGTATTTTGGCTTTCAATAAAACCACATTTAACTTACTAAATAATAATTACACCCTTCAAGTATTCCAATGACCATCCATCATTGAATTTAATTTTATATATTTGTAGCAAATGAAAATCTATGCCTTAGCACACTATAGAGTAGGCCATTACAGTGCTTTCATAACAAGCATTTTGCTATAAACTTCCAAATTCACCAAAACAATGAGCTCCTGATTAATTGTTATATGAAAAAAAATATGGGGACTCAAGATCTAGGGAAAACTGAAATATTTCCATAAACTGATAATATGAACTATTTACACAATGCTTTCATAACAAGCATTTTGCTAAAAGAACCAAATTCACCAAAACAAAGGGAACTCAAACAATAACAAAACCAAACTGAAACAACAAAAAAAAGTGTGTTTTTTCCACATACACACACAAAAAAAATCACATCCTGAGAAAATGAATAACCACCATGGAGATGAAGCACAATGTGAAGAATCGATTCCTAACCTCCTCCCATCTTCAAGCTACTTCCTAACAAAGGATGTCTGTTTGTAATTGAAAGAAAAATGAGTCATGTGTAGCTGCTATAATTTATTATGACTGAGTTATATATGTTTGGAGAAAAAAATAATATTACACATGTAAAATATATTATTCTTGATTATCAATCCACTCTCCTTTTCCTTGGTTAGAATGAATATAACCATCTCCTAAGGTTATTGGAGGTTCATTAATACCGGAAAATGGTGGGGTTTCATCAAAGTGGTTGTACTCATCTTCATCTATGACATCACAAACACCAACAATACTCCTTTTGCTGGGGAGGACCAGAGACCACTTAGAATCGGCGGGACCAGAAACATAAAAGACTTGTTTTGCTTGCGATTCAAGTACAAAGGGATCATCCCGGAGAATTGAGTGATGTTGATACCAATGTCGGTACCGAGATACCAACATCAGAACCAACATCGAGCCAAGTCGCAGAATCTGATTCTAATTCAGAATAAGATGATCCAGTTGATCCCATTGATCTTCATCAGAGGGATATTCCATCCATAATCCAGAAAAATCACCCCGTGGGCCAGATTATCGGTGATTTAGACGAAAGGAGTACAAGACAGAGACAGATTAATTTCAAGGAGATGGTCAGGTATGTATGTATGTCTACTAATTGTTCTAAGATTTGTGAGTCTTTGTATCTTTCTAAAATAGAGCCCAAGCGAGTGGAGGATGCACTCAAGGATGAGTTCTGGATTCGGGCCAATTCGCCAAAAACGATGTTTGGGATTTGGTGCCACGACCAGAAAATTCCCATGTGACGGGAACAAAGTGGATATTCAAGAACAAGACTTATGAGGCTGGCAACATTGTGAGGAACAAATCTCGACTTATTGCACAAGGGTATACGCAAATTGAAGGAATTGATTTTGATGAAACTTTTGCCCCAGTTGCTCGCATTGAGTCGGTAAGGCTTTTGCTTTCTGTTGCTTGTTATATGAAGATTTCATTGCATCAAATGGACATTAAGAGTGCTTTTTTAAATGGAGTCTTGAGTGAAGAAGTGTATGTTGAGAAGCCTAAAGGATTTGTGGATCCTCAAAAACCAAATTTTGTTTTAAAACTGAAAAGGGCTATTTATGGTTTAAAACAAGCTCCAAGAGCTTGGTATGAAAGGCTAACTCAACATTTGCTTTATTTGAAATTTAGACGAGGGGAAGTTGATAAAACTTTATTCCTTCTTAAATCCAATAAGCACATCTTAATCGTCCAAATTTATGTGGATGATATTATTTTTGGATCCACTAACGAGCACATGGTCAAGGAGTTTGTCACCGGCAAAATTAAAAGGAAGAGATCTAGAAGAAACAAATTTTGCTAATTCCTTTCTATGAGTAGTGTCGGAATATGTAAATAAAGAAGATGAGTTCATACTTACTTGTCCTCCTTGTAGTTGCGTTTGAGTCCTATCGATGCCGACTTTGTTGGGGTGTTTGTTGTTGAGATGGTTGTGCATATTCCCATATCCTCCTCCTTCTAGAAATTGGTAAGATGATGTACAATAGTTTCAAGTGACACAGTACCTCCTTTTTCATTTTTTGCCGTCTTCCGGAGGTGGCTCGTTTGCGGGTGGCGGGATTTCGATTTTTTGAAAATATTTCTTGAAAATGTCGGATTTTAACTCCGTTGTTTCCCGAGAACGAGTTCTTGGGTTTCTTGGAGAAGGTAATTCATCCTCCTCTTCAATGGGTATGGGCGGCACTTCTTCACCGACAAAGGCGGCGGCTCGATAAGTTCGATCAATGTCGGTATCACTCTCGTTCTTGGTTTCTTGGAGGAGGCAATTCATCCTCCTCTTCAATGGGTATGGGCGGCACTTCTTCACCAACAAAGGCGGCGGCTCGATAAGTTCGATCAATGTCAGTATCACTCCAATCTTCATTAATTTCGATACGATTGGGATTGTAGTCACCGACCGAAGGAGTGTTGCCTTGTGATAATCCGATGGGATGGACATTGGCGTCGTCATCGAGTGCTATACTCTTCCCTTTATCGGCTCGACGAGAACGAGAAGAACCTCCACGGCTTGACATTTGTTTTTAGAAGTTAAGATTAACACAAAAAAATAAAAAAGAGTAGTAGTGGGCTAAAGTAGTAGGAATATAAACTTAGGATTATAAATAGAAAGTACGAAATATATTTGGAATTATAACACTAAACTTAAATAAGTCTAGTTTAGAATTAGGAAGGCTTGATAATAATTAAAGAATCTTGGAAATCACAAAATTGGCAAAGAGGGACAATGTAGAATAGAGAGATTATAGAAGATGAGAGATTGGTGTGAGAGAAATGAGTTGGGAATGGGAGGGTATTTATAGGAGTGAAAAAAAAAAAAGGCAGATAAACCGCCGGTTTTGGACCAAACCGGCCGATTTTGGGTCGAACCGGCAGTTTGAATCAACGGTCACTTGATCTCGATCGTTGATTTCAAATGGCTAACTGACCGCGCCTCAACGGCTATTTTTGGATGGTTGAACCACTTGTTTGAATCGACAAATTTTTTTTTAATTCTCTAACCGGCGGTTTGAACCGCCGGTTTACGGTTTGGGTATGGGGAAACTGGAACCGACCCACATTAACGGCGGTTGCGGTTCTGGTTGCAGTTTAAACCGTGGTCAATGGTTCCCGCAACCATTGACCGCCGGTTCAAATCGACGGTTTATCCGATTTCTCCAAACCGTTGGGCATGTCTAGCCCTAGGTATTAGCCTTGAACAACTTGCTCAAGAGCGAGCCCTATATACACATATCAGTTCAATGCATCTCTAAGCATGTACTATATCTTATGAGCATGGAAAATATTGATATTCGTTCGAACCTCGAGAAAGAGAATAGTGGGATAAAAAAAATTGTTTGACGAAAAATAAATTAGTATTAATATCCATTCACTTTTTCTTTTTTCATGAGATGAGTGAAAAAAAAAATTGTCTTCCAAGCGCACCCTTAGAATGTTTGAGCTATTTACAAAAATTGAATATATTTAAAAGGAAAATTCTACAGTGTATGGGTATAAGCTCATTTCACTAAATAAAAACTGAAATGATCTAACAGTTAAAAATGTATGGGTGTGATAAAGTGGGGACACTGTAAAAATACTTATTTCTAATCTACCGTGTTTGAATACTAGATAAAAATATATTATTCTATTATAATTAATGTCAAATATCGTGAAAAATAAATGATATTTTATTATAATATTATATTTAATAGTATATAATTATTTACCTGTAAAATGTTGATGATCGAATATTTGATTATTGAATTTTAAACAAACGAGTATCTGTTATTTGAAATACGAATTTAGTATTGTGAACCTAGGGCAAACAGGCTCTTGGAAACGGGAAGGAATGTAAATAGTCTAATTATAACCCTCTCTTGTTTTCTTTCTTTTTTTTCTTTACACTTTAACTTGGATGTAAATTGGATTGGGTTTTGCCAAAAAATTGTGACGACCAAGTTTTTGTTTCTTATTATTCTAAATCCATTAAAAAAAAAATTGATTTCTTTTATTTCATCTCAATTAAAAGTTCTTTGGATTATTAAAATATTGTTTCAAGTCCATTAAGCCAAATACCTAAGTCCAACTATATATTTTTTATTATTATTATTCGCCCAAACTCAACTCATATGTCCTACAACTTTTCATCAGCCAAAATTATTTCTCGGAATGTTTTTTTTTTTTTTTTCTTCTTCTCCAATTAGTCCAAAATTCATTTTTAAAGCCAAGTTTTAAGTAAGTCATTTTTCAATGTAGGAAATGATGATTCTCAAATATAGGATTTTCAAGTACGAGCATCTACATTCTCATTTTTACGAAACTACATTCAAAGGAGGTTATTATTTTCTAAAATCTTTTTTTCAAAAAGCCGATGTTTAGCTATGTTAAATGTGATTATATGAATTATATATGCCTCAATGCAACATTCCATAGTAGCTTTCTAGATAAAACAAAAGTAGCTTTCGAACTAAATATATGGTTGGCCAAGATTTATGAACAACCATCATTGTGTTGTAACTATTCATTTATGGATTATATGATTGGTAGTTAATAACAACAAATGAGTCCTCATGAAGTGGGTTGAAAGTTCACACCCATATTTATCAAACCTTCTAAGTTGAGGAGTCGGATGTAGTACGAGGCGATGGATGTGAAGATGTTTTTATTTTTACCTATCTATGGATTGGTATCTTTATCTTCTGTCAAGTTTAAAATAATGTGTGAGACTTTTTTATATGTTTATGCATCCTTGAACAGTCAAGTTAAAGTTATTGTTAATTTGATTCATCAAGTGAATCTCCTCTTTTTATATAAATATTTAAGTTTTATTCATACTTCTACTCAAATTATTTGGTTATTGTGATTTGTTGAAAACTCGTGCTATTTTTTTTTAAATTTTGTTAATGAAAAATTAAAATTTATATTTTCTTTCAAAAGTGGGTTGTTAGAAAGTGGTATCAAAGCGTTTATGGTTCTATAGACTCGCAAAAATTTTCTTACCCTTTATTTCAAAAGAATGAATGAAAAATAAATTATTTTCATGAGTGAGTCAAAAGTTTTAGAGTGAGAAATTTTTTCCCAATTATCCTTTATGTCAAAAGTTTAAGGGTTTTATTTTAAATAAAAGGAAACTATGACAACAAGCATCCACCTCCACCATACTGCACCAATTTCACAAGGTACATGCATACAAGTTTTAGTTTTTCCTTTTTTTTTTTTTTTTTTTTTTTTACATTTCAAAGTATTCATGTTCTCAATAGCAGGTACAAAAACCATTACTATTGCAAATGTTATGTTATGCGAAGGGATTTCTATAGATATGAACACGTTATGACATTATACAAATCACAAGTTTCTATACATACTCCACACCATGAGAACTATTTTGATTAGACGAACCATATATACCTTTGAGCGATGAACTTAGAAAACTCCATCAAATAATTGTAGGACAATGACCCTGAAACGTGCTCCTAGATGTCAGAATCAGGGTATTGCTACAAAATAAATGCCTCATGCGAATCAAGTTGTACATATGGATGGCGTATTTATGCCTATGATCAATCAAGCTCTAATAGTGGAGTCGTTCCGCCCACTACTACAAAAAAAAACCTTTAACATCGGTTCTTACTACTAATATGCATCGGTTCTACAACCGATGCATATTAGACCGATGTTAAAAATTGGGACTTTGGGCATCGGTTCTACAACCAATGTTAATAGCTGACATAAGCATTGGTTGTTTGACCAAAACCGATGCATATAGTCATCACACGTCGATGCCTAATGTCTATATATAGTCTCTTTATGCATCGACTGTGGTCAAACAAGCGATGCATATAGTCTCTCTATACGCATCAGTTTTAATCAAATAACCGATGCCTAATGAGTATGTATACGCATCGGTTGTTATCAAACAATCGATACCTAATGTGTGTGTGTGTGGTGTGTGTATGTGTGTGTGTGTAGGCATCAGTCGTGGTCAAGTAATCGATGCCTAATGTCTCTCTATAGGTGGTTGTGGTCAAACAACCGATGCCTATAGTCTATCTATAAGCATCGGTCGTTGTCAAATAATCGATGCCTAATGTATATATATATATAGACATCGGTTGTTGTCGAACAACCGATGCCTAATGTGTGTGTGTGTGTGTATATATATATATATATATATATATATATATATATATATATATATATATATATCGGTTATGTTAAAAAAATAAATAGTTGTTTGAATAGATTTATAGATATTAGTAGATAAATTATGTGTTCATGGAAGATATAATCTTATTTTGTAATATATTAAGAAAAAACAATTTAATTTATAAAAAGGGGATGAATATTACATCCGCTTTAACGTGTCCATGCTTGGGAAGGAAAATAAAAAATAAAAAAGCATTTTCTTCAATAATAATATTTAGAAAACCCTAGCTCTTTATCATTTGATTTTATCCGCCACCTCAAAGTAACTTTAGCTTCCTTGGTAGATTTTCATATCTCTAAATTTCAATGCTTAGAAACTCATCCCCGATCCTATCTAATAAAACTCAAGTTGAATGAACAAATTATTTGTATTCATCGCATAAGTAGCAACAAACCATGTCATTATGCAACCTGATATAAAACTTCAATGACAACAATGTCAATAAAACTGTTACTCAAGTTCAACAGCGCAAAGCTAAGTTATGGGGTCACAAATCAACCAAGAAATCCACAGACCACAAAGCTCTCCTACAACCGAGAAGCGGCACAAACCTCATCATAAGGTTCTGCACCAGGTTACAAAATAAACATTAGTTAAGTATAAACTAAGAAAAAGTAATTAAAATGGAGAAAAAAATTTACAAATATACGAGTATTACCGAATAACGTATTCTGCCCATAGCTCACGAATTTTGTCAATTCATTGTTACTCATATGGTTCAGCTTCAAATGAGGCCTACACATTCTGAAGTAAAATTTAATTTATCATTTTAAAATGAAGTCTAAGTTTGGATTTTAAAAAATAGTGAGTTTACACGTACCTTGTCTAATGAAGAAGCTTCAGCCACTTCAGTGCAGATGTCATGAATATACCTCATAACATAATAACCACACTCATTGTCTTCTGGTTGTTGATTACACTACAAAATCATATGTAATTAATTTACCTAGCGAACCAAAAATATACTATTAATTATTCATACCTTAAAAAACATAACTTACCACCAGATTATCCCAACCCATGTGTTTTACTCTTTTTTCTATTCTTGTCCAAAAGGTCTGAACTGCCCTACAAATAGTAATCAGTGCACTCAAGAAGTTAATAAACCAAGTATTATTTCAATAGAAATCGAAAATTGTTACTTATATATGTAACTAAATATTTACAATATTAAAACCAAAATTCAACATGCACAAAGCCAATCTTATATTACATCCAACATGAAAAACTTGAAGTAGTTTTATGAATGGAAACACACAGAGTAGGCTTTACGAAGAATTAAGATTTGGAAATGAAAATATCAAAATTACATAATGATACGAATCTGGTTGTATAGCAACTTGACCATGAAACAATTGCACACAAAATTTAAACACGAGTAGAGCAATGAGTTGGTAATACTAATTACAAACTACCCATAATTAAACTTTTCTTGCATTCAAAAGATAGTACATTATTACATTGATAATAAAGACCTGCAGGTGAATTGGTTTTTATGATTTTTTCCAAAAAAAGAACAGTAAGTTACCATTTCGAAAAAAATGACACAAATAGAGGGGGAACTTTACTTACGTATTAATATGTGTCTTGATATCCAACTCCTTTTTGTATGCCTTTAGATCTAAAAGATAAACCACATTCGTTCGAAGACTTATCACTAGTAGCACCCAGTGGTCACTACACATTTTCATAAGCACAAAGATTACTTACCTTTATAAATATAATCATTGTAAAGGAGTAAAGGAAACAAGAACAAAAAATAGTCTCTCTTACTCGTCTAGGTATGGTTCTAGAATGAATATCCTGTTCAACATTACATCGAAGGCATCAACTAAGTATGACGTCATTGCATTAGCGTCACTCAAAATATTTTTTTTAGATTTGCGCTGGACAAATTAATTCGATGGAGTTGGTGCAATAATTCTCAGACAACCCACTAAGATACCTGTAAATCATTAGTAAACATTCAGAACTAAATAAATTTAAGCTAAATATTTAATTAATGATAATAAAAAGACAACTCTTACTGCATAAATACTTGCACAACAGCAACACTAAGCCACTCCATTTAAACACACTCCAAATATCTTCTATTAACACATGAATTTTCTTTGCTCTTTCATGATGGAAGACGGTGCGCTCTAGGTCCAATGAGAGGTAGTCCACATGCACAGGTATCGACAAAATCAATGAGTGTAGCTCTTTGCAATCCTCTCCCAAAGTCTTCAAGACAAGATCATCAACAAGAGGTGTCCTTGTTTTGGTTGCATATTGCTCACCACTTGTCTCCATTTGACTTGTTTCCTATTTTTTTTGGAATTGGCCTTGTAAGTTCCTATACATATGGCTAATTTTAAGCTTACTAAAAGTAATTCAATAATTGGTACATAAAATAAAAATATATATTACGTCTTTTTCCAGAACTAAGCTGACAGGCTACTGCAAAAAGCAACCTAAAACTTCACTCGATTACTTAAATTCTCGATGAGCCGTCACTGGTAGAGGAAGTTGTGTTGCACCCTCAAAAACTTCATCTACTGAAACCTTCACATGATCGGGTGACAGCTTCTGATGATGCACTGTTGTATCCTCGTTAGTTAGGTAAACCATCCCATTGGCAACAACTTCTATATCTCCAAGAATTGATAAGGCCAGACGACACTGAGACGGATTCTATTACTCAAAGTAATGGCTAATGTTAATGGTCTGAGCTAGTTATTGAAATAATAGCATAAAAAAGCTAATAGCACTCAAGTTGAAATAAAACTATATTAATTAATTTTTACCTTAACCATAGGAAATGGAGTCTCACCAACTGAGTGGCATCACCTGGAAAATGCGAGTGTGGAGGCGTGTTGAAGTCAGCACCCTCATTAACTTTTGATGGCACATGGTGGTTTATCGATGGAGTCTTCACACCTTGGTTCTTCACTTGCTCATATAACATATTGAATTAAGCTTGTAGAGCATTAAACTTGCTCTGCATTTGTTGCGTGATTTCTTGTGTCAGAACTGCCCTAACCTCGTCGACTAACACCACAAACATCCCTTGACTAACTTCTTGAGCCTTCTCTACTTGTTTCAATAAATGATAAACATAATTGAATACACTTTTCCCCATGCCATTAAGTACGTACTTCCAAAAGAAAATTTAAAAAATAATTATAATTTTACCAACCACCCCTTTCGTTCGCTCATTCGGGATATCATAATTTCCCTTTTCGTCTTTCTTAATTCTTACTCGAACCCAATCCAAGCTGCGATCATTCCCTCCAATACTTTAGTTGAGTGAAGCACGCGAAGACGAAGACGAAAGATGGTCTGATGCTACTCACTTTGATTTTGCTCGAGCATATTCACCGGGTCCAAGAAAGTGTGGATGGTCATTGTGAGACTGGCTCTCCCAGTTTCCTACCTTTTTTCTAGTATAAAAATTTCAGGAATATATTAGATTTATATTTTGGTGATTATTTTTAAAAAGGTAATACACTACATGCCTTGAATTCTTCAAATTGATGATCAGATACAAATTTCTTCCACTGCTCTTCTGTAATATAATGATATAACTGGGATGGATGATCATATTTTAGGTGTTTCTTCTTGATGAAGTCATGCACTAACCTTATCTTGAAAGCAATCCACCTCACTCCCGAAACCTATAGAAAGTGCTTCTTCTTTTCATCATCAACATCAATATTAAACTCTTTCTGAATAAATAAAAAACACACCGTATTAACATATATTTTCATTAATAGATAATTAACTATAAAAGGAAGATTATTGTATACCTGCAAATCCTCCCAGATCACATCCTTAAGGCCACTCTCCACGTGTTTCCGCTCGTCAATTTTAATATCTACATGTGACCTCACCATAGACCCTAAGTAGTTTCTTAAATTGGCAACATATTTTCTGATAGGTTTATTTTTATCTTCGATTTCGATTTGATATTACTCAGTAGGCTTGTTATTCATTTTTATACATGTTGTTGATCCTCTTGTTCTTCTTTTCCTAGAATCATGTTCACATTGCGTGCTCAAAGAATCATTCATGAATCTGTTACATTAGGGGACAAAGTTATAAAATTAAATTACCACTATTCGCTGTCGACAAGGTTATTGAGTTTTGTACAGATTATTTAGTGAATGTTGAAACTATTGGCATTCCTAAATCTCACCACAAGGGAAGGCTTGCACGAAAAGGTACTATTAGGCTTAAAGCAATTTTTGCAAATTCTGAAATGAGCATTCAGGAACACAAACTCATATTGCAACACATTTATGAGGTTAATCCATACCTCGACCTGCACATGTTCCTTTTAAAGTAGCAGAATCCTTCGGAAGATAAAATATGGGTGACCAAGGAACATAATCGCACATTTTATAAATGGTTCAAAGAGACAATAATGCAAGAGTTGTCTCGGACACCTAATACTATCACTAAAATGGTTAAGTGGTTAGCATATGTCCCTACTTCACATGTGAGGTATTATGAAGGTTATGACATCAATGGGTATATGTCTTACACGAAACGTCATGATGATAGAAGTGGGCTGCAGAATAGTAGTGTCTCAATAGTTGCATTAACGAGCAATTATTCGAGTGCGAAAGTTAAAGGACCTTTCTGGCATGCCTCGCAAACTGGAATGTTTTTTGTATTGAGCTTAGGTAGTCCGATCACAACATCCTTTTTGACCAAACTTTCCATCATCTTGTAATTGACATGTCCGAGCTTTTGATGCCACACCTCGGCTTCACTCAATTGAGACAGCTTGCAGAACACATCACCATTGATTTGATAGCAATTATCTGAGGTCCCCTGACCAATGAGAATACATGCATTGCCTTCGTCATAAACTTCGCATCTTTCACGAGTGAACTTGACATTGAAACCACCATCGCACAGTTGGCTAATACTTATCAAGTTCGCCGTTAAACCTTTAACCAGCAACACGTTCTCAAGCTTTGCAATACCAGGTATATGAAGGGTTCCTTGGCCAATGATTTGGCCATTTGCTCCTCCACCATACTTAATCTTTCCTCCTTGAAACTTATTGCCAAGAATAAATTTCTCAACAATATCCCCCTTTTGCCTTTCTGGACAAAACACTACGACGCAAACACAAATGAAAATAAAAATACTAACTCCCCATAAGTTAGAAAACCCCCCCTAAACAAAACACTCAATGTTGTTAAAAATCAAACCAACATTACATACCAACATTGTTCAAAATAACACTTAACAAAACAAAACAAAATAAAGGAACTTAATGACTTCGAACCCTCTTCGAACGACAAGGGGATGTCGAAGTTCCTTCAGCCCTTTCCTTCCTCTTCCTCTTCTGCATTCGCATCATTCTTCTCAAAGCCTTATCGCGAGCACGAATTCGCTTCCTTCGCTTTTCCTGAGAAAGACTGGCCAAGGCTTCGGAAGCAACGACATCTTCTCCATCAGTTTCATCTCCAGCAACATCACCTTCAGCAGCAACATCAACAGCCTCTTCAGCAGCATCTTCAGCAGTGTCAACATCTTCCACATCTTCAGCAGCAGCAACGTCATCTTCTCCCCCTTTTTGACCAGAAAGCGAAAGGGTCTTCAAGAGAGGGCGACGAAGAGCCTTCAGCTGAGTCATCTGAAAATCAATGGAAGCGACATGGGCACGAAGGACCTGTGCAGAAATGGGAAACATGTTGGGATCACCCCTCCCAACATCACTAGCAACATCAGCTTGAAGTGGCGCTTGCCATGGCAGATCAATAACTCTGGCACCAGTAACATGCTGACCTCTCAAAGCAAACCAATCAGCCTCACCCGTGAGCACATCATCGGGACGAAGCGTCAACCCTTGGTTCTTGAGCAAGCTGAAAATCAAAGATGGAAAACACAACGAGGCCGCAAACTTCGTGGTGGCAAACTTAGCAATGGTGTCAAAAACATGCTGGCCAAAACCCTCTTTCCTTTTCTCCTTTCCTTTTTTCCTTCCCCGATTCTTATCCCCTTCCTTTTCCCAAGACAGAAAACCGGTGATGAAGGGAATCGGCCGACCCTTTCTTCTCCAAGAACGGAAATCGGCAATCGGGCAAAACCTCCGGCAACGACGCGCGTCGGAGAGAGTTTGGGTCCCGTCGGCGAATCATCCTCCTTCAATTTCTCCACGGCGGTGGCTCCGGCGAGGGCAGCGCTAATTGGGGCGACGACGGCTGCGAAAACGGCTGGGCTCCGACTTAAGAAGGAAGTGGCGGCGTTCTTGTGGGCTTACCTGCTTTTCTTCGTTTCAAATTCCTTTTTCCAAATTGTTGTATGTAGATAGCTCATGGTGAATCGTTGACCGACACGCAGGCAATGGTGTGGATGCCCTTGGCCTTGAGCTCGGCGGCTTTCTTGACGAAGTCGGGGAGGTGCTTCGGCGAGCAGGAGGGGGTGTACGTGTCGGGGACAACGAGGATGCTGGTCTTTTTTTGGCGGTGAGGTCGGAGACGGAGACGGTCTGGAGCTCGTCGAAGGAGTCAAAGTAGGAGAGGCTCTTCCATAGGCGTCTGGAGCATGTTGACGGCGAGGAAGAAGTTTCGGATTAGGTGATAGAATGGGAGATAGTATGCGCTTTCGCAGCCCGGTGGCAGGCCCGCTTGCTCGGCCGGGAACCGGATTTAGAGGAGAGGGATGAGAAGGCCCGAGGCGGCGGCCCGATCGATGACGGAGCTGAATCGGGCGGCGTTGAGTGGTGTGACTATGATTTTTATGCTAACGCTGGGTTTGGCTAGCAGCTTGGCCATGTCTGTTTGAGTTGTTTGAGTTTAGGGGAGGTGGTGGCGAGGAGCTTTGTGACGGCGAATCTGGTTGTTGTTGCGGTGGATGCCGCCATTGCTGTGGGTGAGTGTGTATGTGTGAAATGCAAAGAAAGAATATTAAGAAAATATGTGAAATGTATTTAATACGATGTGTGGGCCCGAATGAAAATAATTTTACAATTTTTTTATATCCAATCAGTTATAAAAATCATATAAATTACACCCAATTATTATTTCACAAAAAAATTCTTATCTCCCTAAAATATTTTTTTCACTATTTTCTAGTAAAACGAAACGAGAGTAAATTAAAGGAAATCCAATTTGTACCCATGAACAGTCACGTCTCCACACCACAACCGATTCCGTCGGTAATCTCGTCTTTAGTCAGACATCCTGTAGTTCATTCAAACCCGAAAAAGACCGAACTCCACACGCCATCCCACGCACTTCCACCACAAAGAGAAAAAGAGAATTATTATTCTTGTCATTTTCCTGTGAAAATGATGGAGCAGCCCACATCCAACCCTAAAGAAGAAAATGCTGTAGAGATGAAATCAGTGCCGTTAGAGCCCGATTTTAAAGATCCGAGCCCGAATCATGGACCCGATCCTGACCCGAAGCCCGATGGCGGCGGCGCATTAAAGCCAAGAGATAATGCCGATATTAATACTCGTGCTCGTGGTAACAGTACTGATAATACAGTTTTAAAGGGGAAGAATAGTGGTAGCGCGGAGGAGGATAGTACTGAACCGGCGGTGGAGGGTTTGAAAACGAAGAAATCGGTGCGGTGGAGCCAGGAATTGGTGATGGAGTCTCCGGTTCCGAGGGATTCGGATCGCGGATCCAGCAACCCCTACGTCAATTACTCGCCCGCCCCTGCCGATAATTCATCATCTTTCAATTTCAAAGGTCGGGTGTATGTGTGTTTAATGCATCCTCTCCCTCTTTCTCTCTCTATATTATATATATGCACACGCACATATGTGGATTTGTGTGTTTGGTATATCTCAATTTACACCAGAAGCAAGGTTTGGCCTCCTACTTTTTTTTTCTTTTCCCGTTTCACATTTCGATATTGGATTAATATTATTCATTTTGTCTCTCAATTTGTGATCTGTTGCAGGGGGGTTTCAGTTTATTTTTTAATATTTCTTTTATTTAAGTTTAGGGAAGTGTGATTTTGTTGGTGTACGATTATGCAGCCGATTTGATATATAAAAATCTTTAAAAAGTTGTGGTATGTGATATATAGAAAATTGAATGTTATGATTTTTGGTTTTCAGAAACCATGGGCAATGTGAAGGATGTGCTGGGGAAATGGGGGAAGAAGGTAGGGGAAGCAACAAAAAAGGCTGAGGATCTTGCGGGGAACACTTGGCAGCACCGTAAGCATTTACTTGTCTGCAGTTCCTTTTTTTTTAAATATTTTTTACAGTTAATGAATGCTAAGCTTTTACCGATGTATTCTTACACTTATCACGCACGCGGTTTGCCATTGATATGGTGGCATTGTTTGGTGCATGGTCCGCAAAGTGTTGAGTAGGGCACGGTGGTTTGCGGGTATAGGTTAAGATATCTGAGGATGGATTAAAAAGTTAACATTCCTTTATGTGAATGTTCAGGGCTATTTGCTATGAAAAGATTATGCCAGTTTCCTTATTTGTTGGGGACACATTTTGGGGTAGTTGAAAACATGGATGATAGTTTTAGTCAATTTCAAAGAATACTGCAAAAGTGACAACATTTTATAATAGGGATTTGCAACTTATTTTCCCAACCCATTGCCAAAAACTGATGCAAGAATTCATGATCTTTTAGGTGACGATTGAATATGCTTTCTTTCTCTTTTTTTTTTTTTTTTTCGTTTCACTAGGGAATAGTGAATTTTTTTTAGGGAGATGAATTTTATTTGTTGAGATGGTGATTGCATATAATTTGTGTGCTTTTTGGTAAGTGAGTGGATATAAAATTATTTGGTAAAAAAAATTACAAATGGGCCAACAAAAGTTTTCGTGTTGGAAGTTAATGACAGTGGAGAGATGAGAGAAAGAGAAAATAAAATAAGGTTTTTGTGTGGTAGGAAGTTAATGGTAGCTGAAAGATAAGCGGGAAAAGGGAAACAAATGGGAGAGAAATGTGGGAAAATTTTTTAGGGAAAAAACTAAGTTATATTTTTTGGGTCATAAACAATCATTTGTTTCCCATTTTTTATTTTTGCTAGTTGAAGGAATTTTTTTTCTTGTATCCAATCGCTGCCTTAGATTCTCCCTTTTGGCAGGCATTTACTTATAGTCTGCGTTGATGATTAATGGTCAATCATAAATGATGATGATGATGATGCACTACTTACCCATGGAAAAAAGCTACTCCCTCTGTCCTAAAAAGATACTTACTGTTATTTCACATAGTTCAAGAAAATGTTGGTTAATATAATTAAAGTAGTGCATTTTCCATTTATGCCCGTGGTAATTAATTGATTATTCATTCTCTACTTGATTTGCGTAAAAATTAGTCTAGGTATATGGAGTGAATAGGGGTATACATGGAATACAAATTTTACCACATACTAACTGTGGTAACACGCTTATCTTTGTGGGACACTCGAATAGTAACGTAGCCTATCGTTTTTTGGGATGGAGGGAGTACTTCTAATTTAAGTTTGTCTACTCTGCTTTCATTAATTTGTGATATACATGGAATGAAAAATTAACTACATGTAACTGTGGTAACACGCCCATCTTTGTGGGACACCCGAATAGTACCTCTCATTTAAGTTTGTCTACTCTGCTTTCATTAATTTGTGATATACATGGAATGAAAAATTAACTACATGTAACTGTGGTAACACGCCCATCTTTGTGGGACACCCGAATAGTACCTCTCATTTAAGTTTGTCTACTCTGCTTTTTGGTGCATACTAGGTGGTGATAATAATAATAATAATTATTATTATTATTATTACTACTACTACTTTATTTACTTATTATTTACTTTTTTCTACATGCAATCACATGCTCCACCACTTTTTCTCTCAATGATGAAAATTTGAAAAAAAAGTTTAAATTGACAAGCAATCACACCCTAAGGCTTCTCAAAGGAATATTGGACAAAAGAGTGGCTGATCCAAGTTAAAATATAATGAAAATTGAACTTAGAATTTACTAACATGGTAAATACCCATAATCTTTTTTAAATATTGGTTGGAAGAATGATCGCCTGCTAGCAATCTTTGTCTCTTGAAAAATTGGTTTATATTTGACCACATTGAGAATGACATGGAATATTTCTCATGAGTAACCGCTTTGGAGCAATATGGATTCTTAGAGTTTGGCATAAGATAGAGGAAGGCAATGACCTTGTTCCAGTAACATTATTTTGTAGGCACTATTTAGTTAATTGCAGAATCTCTGGTTGAGGGTGTTGTTGACCTAATAGACTTAATGTTATCATGAACCCTGTGACCTTATTTGCAGCTAGTAGTCACTAGACTTGGAGCAATGTCTATATTTCAATCAGATACTAGAGTTCAGTTGTCTACACACTACTGTTTTGCCAGTTTGAAATATTCACTCTTTTCAAATGATGGAGAACTCTTGCGCTGTATGTGTATTAGGATTTTGATGGTATCTGGAGACCAGCTCTCTACTATTTGGAGGCCAAAGAATAGTAAGAACCTTGTTTGTTCAGAGGCTTTAAACCATGACTGTAGCATGTCTACTCATGTTTGGTTAGTGGGTTTTGTTATATTAATTTATTATGTTGTGTGAGAATTTAGGGTTCAATCTAACACTTAAAATTGGCTAATCTTGATGATTGAACCATGTCAGCTGTGCAATAGGGTGAAATCTATTATTAAATTAACAATATACTAATATAAAGGTATTTTCGTACGTTTGTCAATTTAATTAAATAGCATCGAATTGTTCATTGGGTAGCACTGCGGGTGTATAAATTTAGAACTCCGTGTCTGAAAATAGCATCAGATATTTCGTCAATAACTGCCGCTCACGTAAGCAAATTTAAAATTTGAAAAAAAAACTCAAATCTTAAAACCATCATAACTTTTCGTTTGTTATTCGTTTTAAAAACATATCAAATTAATGGTCTTTACAATATATACGATTTAAGATCCATGTTGCATATTTTAAAACGTAAAAAAACGTTCAAAAAAATTGTTGGGACTCAAAATTCTGTTACATGACCAAATCCAGTGCCGTTTTTATATACTAATAGTGTTGTTTTTGTTTTTATACACCGACAATGCTACTTTTATATAATAACAGTGTTGTTTTAATGTGCTATTTTGGTAAGTTGCTTTACAATAGTTGCTATTGACACGGTACCCTTTTTTTTTCTTTTTTTTTTTTTTCCATCTTTACGGCGGCGGGATCTCCATTTTTCAAAATGAAATTTCAAAATGTTGGATTTTAATTCCCCATTGCTCGAGAATGAGTTTCTCGAGTACGAGTGTTGGTAGGCAAATCATCGGGCATTTCTTCACCGGCATTGGCGGCGGCGGCTTGATAAGTTTGATTAATGTCGATATCACTCTAATCTTCATTAATGTCTATGGGGTTGGGATTGTAGTCCGACAAAAGGAGTATTGTCTTGTTAGAAAGGACGGACGTTGACGTTGTCATCGAGTGTTATGCTCTTCCCCTTGTCGGCTCGACGAGAACGAGAAGAACCAGATGGACCTCCGCGACTAGCCTTTTTTTATATAGATTAAAATAAAAAGTAGGAAAGAGTAGTAGGCTAAAGCATGATTAGAAATTTAGATTTGATTAGAAAGTAAATATGTTTAGAAGTAAAAACACTAAATATAAAACTTGAAGTTGATGAAGGCTTGATAAGTGGAGCTTAGTAAATCACTAAATTTGCAAAGAAGAGTAATATAGAATAGAGATTATAGAAGAGATGAGAGTTTGGTGTTAGAGAAGTGAGTTGGAAAAGGGGATATTTATAGAAGTGAAAAACAAAAAAAGCCAAACTGCCGGTTTGGCCGATTTCGGTTTAAACCGACGAATGAGGCAATGGTCACTTGATCTGGACCGTTGATTTCAAACAAAATCTTGATTGCACCCCCCCCCAACGGCTACTTTTCCATGGTTCAACTGACCAACGATAATTTTTTTTAAAAAAAATTGGTGGTTTGAACCACTGGTTCGACCAATGATAATTTTTTTAAAAAAAATTGTCGCCTGTTCACAGTTTGAAATTAGCTCAAATCGGAACTGGACCGCCTTATTGGCGGTTCCGGTTCGAACCATGGTCAACGGTTAACTGAATTGTTGACCGACGGTTTGAACCCTTTTTTTTTTTTGAACTGCTGAGCATGTCCAGTCCCGATCAAGATATCAATCACCATCGAGTCGTACAGTTCATCCTTGACCACACCACTACTAGTGTTTATAGCGCCCAACAACTTGAGGAGTTTTGCCTGGGCTTCACCTCTATTGAGACCCACTTCTCACTTAGCCGTTGCTGATCCATCCCTTGCGCGGACAATGAGCCTTTACGTGGCCTATCTCGTCACACATGAAGCAAGCTAGTTGCATACACTGCCCTGTACCAGGCCTCTCCGCTCGGCTGGCTCCCCCACCAATTTCACTGCCCCGGTGAGATTTCTTGTTCGCCTCCTCGAACTGAGCCATCCGTACTACGAGCCTCGTGGCATTTGGTGCGATCCCTACCTGCTGCATCTCCCTCTTGATCCTTGGTTCGAGGTTTTCATCCTCATATCACGGACAACCGGGGTAAAACTGACCTCACAACTCGTTCTTGAAGTCACCCCACGTGTCCACAAGCTCGGCGTCTCGCACGGTATCTGCCGCCGCCACCACCATCGCCCAGCATCACCGATCACGAACTCTGAAACTGTCGTAGCTTGGCGACATTGGAAGTCAGCCCAAACAACCCCAAAGTACAGTTTTATGTTGTGCATGGAGTTGTCTACTCCCGCACATCCCTCGAGCCACTGTAAGAAGTAGGCCTTAAAACTGGCACTCGCATTGGCTCCGCAATGCTCCGCTCCATCCCCACGGCCTCCAACTGCTATCTTGATCCGCCTTTTCACCTCGTCCATGAGATGATTGATTTGTCCACGAATCTCACCTAGCATCGAATCTGTGACTCGATCATGGATGCCCTCAATCTCGGCATCCAAATCGTCCGGCGTCCGAACCTGTAACAGTCCGATCCGATTTGCCTGTTCTGCCTCTTCAGCCATGGTTTTCTCATACCATGACAAACACTGCTTCAGTGAACTACGACGTTCACCGGATCTCTCCCTGCCATGGGTCGTCGGGACCCTCCTTGGTTTTGCCTCTCCGACGTGCGGATCGCAAGACCAGCTCCGATACCACCTGTCACGGGCCCACACTCGTGGTGCAGCGGACTTTGCCCATGCGGCACTAGCAATGACACATAATCAGAGATTTGGTTAGGGTTCATCATTCTAGCAAGCCTATCTTGGAGTTAATCCAACAGAACAAGAAGATAAAAGCAAGAAAATAACACGAACAAGAGTTGTAGAATTAACTCTAGTTGATAACAATACAATAGGAATTATACTAATACTACTGCATTAGGGTTAGGGTTTCACCTTACGTAAACCCTAATTTACCTAATCTAGACGCAGTGCATAAGGAGACTGCCTTACATTACTCATAACAAAAAGGAAACTAAGATACCGAGAATTCTAGTGTGAATAAGACTTTTGGCTGGGCTTGTGGCTACGCAAAGCTGGATATGAACAGTAATCCTCTAACTTCCGCTTGCGGTTGGGCCCGCGTGCTGCGTGAGTGCTATCACGCACTTCCCTCTTCGGGAGGATCTGGAAGTGCACTTGCCTTGCGCACATCTCTAATGATAGACCTGCGCAGGCGCTTGATCCTGCGCCCCAACTCCTCGACACTTCCACCCGGCATGCATACTTGTGCTAACTCTATTATGTTGGCATATGCGCGTCGTCCCTATTGGCCAGGCTTGCTGAGTCCCTCGACTTTGCTATCCACATAGGAAAGCCTCCTGCTCAACTTGGCGATAGTTCGCCAATGTCATCCGGTGCTTGACTTGAAGAGCCGGCTTCGCCCGTGACACGCTGCTACCTACCGTCGTTGTCTCCGACTCACGCCTAGCTCTCGCGGGTTGTAGACTGAATTCGAATTGGGGATTTAAAATTTTGTTTTGAGGAAATGACTTGGGGATTTTTCTTCTTTTGGGGCTGATGGATTTATATATGGTGGGGTTTTGATACCCCCACCATATATTGTAAATGTTATTTAAAATTTAAATAAAAGTGAAAGAATGAAAAAGAATACGTTTCATGTCTGTGAACATACCCCACAGTGTCTCTTTTTTTGCAAATTCATTTGAACGTGTAAGTTATGAACATTTTAAATATTTTAAATGTTATTTAAAATTAAAAATAATTTGAAAGAAGGAAAAAGAAAAAAATACGTTTCACGTCTGTCAACATACCCCATATTCATACCCCACACCGTCTCTCTCTTTTTGCCTTGAAGTTTCCCTTACTTTCTCTGTCTCTCTCTCCTTTTTTCTTTTGTTTGTTTTGCCGTGAAGTCTCCTTCCTCTCTGTTCTTTTTTGTTTTGTTTTGCCGTGACGTCTCCTCTATCTCTTCTTCTTTTCATTTGTTTTGCAAATTTTGAATAACATCATTTTTAAATTATTCATAATTTACTCGTTACTCCGTTTTACATGAAAAACTCATCAAATTTTTTAAAAATAAGTGTTCTTAGTTGGATTTTTTCTTTTCGTTTTTAGGTATGCAATATTGATCTTAAGTTGTAAATCGTGAAAACAAATTAATTTGATATATTTTGTAAAATGGAGAACAAACGATTAAATTACGAATATTTAAAATATTTTAGATGTTATTCAAATTTGGATAGAAAAAGAAATTTTGCTGAGATCTGCAAAATAACGAAAAAGAGAGAGAATAAATTGTTTTAATATCGATATTTAGGATTGAGTAGGTTATGGACGTAACTGACAGTTTGCGTCAGAAGTTTTGTAGAGGTAGGGTTTGAGAAACCTGCTTTTACTTTTCAATAAACCAGAAGACGTCAGAAGTTGTCCAATACTGTATTGGTAGGGTTTGGGAAACCTGCTTTTACGGTTTAATAAACCCGAAGGCGGTTTCTGGAACCCTAGTCGACATTCAACATATGGCCTTAATTTTTGCTATGAGAGTCTTATATTGGGTTTTACTTGAAATTCTATTTTATATTGATACATGTATTAAAATATAGTGTTAGTTTTCCTCGTTGCAACCTATCTTATTCAATATTGAAAAGCCCGAGGAAGGTGCAATTGGGGGGAACTCCATTTGCATATTTGTTGTAGATTGTTGCGAAAATATATACAGTTGTGACAAGTTCAGTAGATTAGCTTTAGACTTGTTGTATTCCCGGTAGATTGTTACTCAAGAGAAAGCCCTCTTCTCAACGTTTTTCCTTTTCTTTTAGGGTTAATTACAGAAAGTACCCTTGAGGTTTTGCATTAATTACGGAAAAAAGAAGCTACCTTTCAAATTTACATAATACCCCTATTATTTAATTTTTGTCTTGCATTTAACCTCTTCAAAAGAATTTTTTTTTTCAAAACCCCCTTTCACATTTATAATTATTCTAAACCCCTTAGTATTATTAACACTGAATCAATCTTTAGGGATATTTTTGGTAATTTGTAAGTTAGCTAGGTTTTCTTGTAATTAAGTCAAACCACAAGGTTACTTTTGCAGATGTCCCATTCTTTTATTTGTGCTGTCTACAAGTACGGTAACTTATTTTTTTTAATTATTTTTCATTTCTCCCTTTTTGTTTGCTTAGTGAAAACAAGCCCTAGTTTGACGGATGCGGCCCTAGGAAGAATTGCGCAAGGAACAAAGGTTCTAGCTGAAGGTGGTTATGAAAAAATATTTCAGCAAACATTTGAGACGATTCCAGATGAGCAACTGAAAAATTCATTTGCATGTTATTTATCCACATCTGCTGGTCCAGTCATGGGAGTTTTGTATGTGTCTACAGCAAAGCTTGCATTTTGTAGTGATAACCCACTTTCGTATGAAGCTAGTGATAAGACTGAATGGAGCTATTACAAGGTATGTCTAGGTGTGCTTTCCAGTTTGATTTATGCTGCATAATTGTATATTTTTTTTGTTATTTGTACTGTATATAATGCATTCATGCTAAAATGCTCACATCCTGTGATTTTAATAGACTACTCGAATGTAGAATATGAGAAAATTTGGTGGAAATTAATAAAGAAAAAAGGAAAACGAACATTTGACCACCATATTCGACAGTTTCCTGCTTCATGGTTGAGCTTTCTGTGCGTTCGATCTCATTATCTCTTTGGTTTATTCTGCATCTCTCGGCATCACCATCATCATGAAGAATCATATTTATTCCAATGGTCAGGATATCTTCTACCTAGATTTTGCAGTATCTGAAAGAAAAATTGATGAAAAATATTCATTTATTTAATTTTGGTTTTGTTTCCTTAATCGGAAGGCTTCTTATCTATTGATCCGTCCTTAGCATTCTAATTTCTATTTTATTTATAAGAGCTGTTTAACATAATGCGGGGACTCACATGCCACATCCTCTTCTGTTAACACCTCCCTAAAATCAGAGCATCCATATCCGTTAAAAAAGGGGCTTTTTAGTGACTTGTTATAACACCGTCCTACTTGTGTTAATGACCAATGTGAGGGGTCACAACTCCGCTAAGGTGGGACATATCCCCTCCGCATTCAATGGAATGTGCTTTAAAGAGAGACGGGAAAAAACAAAACCTCTTGCACTAGTGCGTGTGCAGAACACGCCCCTGTATCAGAGTGAGATCGGCAGCTGCTGGCCCGCCCCTCGTGCAAGCCTCACTTTTTTTTCCTTTTCTTTATTTGCCAAATAATTGTTAATTACCTCCACCACCACCCCACCCCCTTTTTTTACACTTGGCATCTTTATTATTATTATTATTATTACTATTATTATTATTATTATTATTTTTTTTTTAAAATTTATAATAATATTATTTTTGTTCCACTTTCTTTTTCTCATATTTTCTAGTTGAGATTCTCATGAGCTTTTCAGGATAAGTATGTGATTGAAATTGTTTCGCCTCTGTTCTACGTCAGCTCTTCAATCATCCCGTCACCTTTGTGCTCTTAATTATTTAGTTTATTATAGAAAGGTCATTATTACATAATAGCAGCACTTGACTCTGAAATATCATTTGCAGAGACGTCGATAAGTAAATTGATTAGATTAAAGTAAGAGTGGTACCAAATCCGCCTTGCACTAGGCTGATTAGTTTTTGTTTTGTGCTATCATCTTATACATCTTAAATCTTCTTTCCTTTTGAACATTCTTTAACAGGTTGTTATCCCCTTACATCAATTAAAAGCCGTTAATCCTTCAACAAGTAGAACCAACCCAGCCGAAAAGTATATCCAGGTCATATCTGTCGATAACCATGAATTTTGGTACATGGGCTTTTTAAATTATAGCGGAGCAGTAGAATTCCTGCACCAGGCCTTACAAGCTCGGGACGATCAATCAGTGTAAAAGTTCATCAAAGTTCCAATATTTCAAATTGGAAAGGACGAGCTTCCATGTACGAGAGATGTGTTCGGATAGCATCTGTTGCACTCGCGCGCACAAACAAACAAAAAAAAGAAAAAAAGGAAGGAAGAAATCTTATTGCATGTTTGCCTTTGTTAAAGATATCTTCTCTGTGTAACATTATAGTTTATACTTGTGAAAGACAACTTGCTATCAGACATAGGAGGGAAAAATGAACTATTATTTGTCTTTTGCATCATTGTGCTATGTTACGACAAAACAGTTTCACATGATAGTTTCCTTATAGAATTCCCTTGAAGAGTTAACACAATCATGTGGAGTTAACACAAATCGAGTTGAACTGAATATATTGGTGTTCAAGCTTGTTTGAGTTTTTGTTGTGATTCTGCAATTGTATTTGAGTTTGATATGATTATTAATTGAATGGATCATTGGATTGGCTGAGTTTGAGTCGAGTTGAGCTGGAATCGAGTTCGGATAGTTTTAGAGTATTATATTATGAAACTTGTTCAACTTGAGTTGAACTTGAACCGAGCTTTATATCTTATCGAACAGAAAAATGGGTTCAAATGTGTTCGGTTTGTTATATTGATGAATATAGCTCAAACGAGATTATGGGTTCACATTCTTGAGCGGTTTAAATGAATTTCGGGATATTCAATGGGCTTGCAATCTTAGAAGTGGCGCTTTGTCGCATGTCAGAAATGGGCATATCAACTTCCATTTTTATCCTAGTCATGCTTTGTTTTGTATCCCAGTTTTTGTTATTATTATTGTTATTATTTGGAGAGCATGCAACTACTGTGGAGTGTGGACAAATTCTTGGGTTGGATGCAATATTTTGGAACATACCTGATTAGTTCGCATTAAGTCATGTATAACATACTCCATTAAATGAAATTTAATGGACTGTATGTGCCTTTTGTGGCTATCGGTTGTTGATGGACACTTTCTTTTTCTTTCTTTTTTTCTTTTTTTTGGTTTATAGATTTATATAAAAACTCGAAAGTTACAATCGGGTCTGAAGAGCAACATATCATAAGAGCAACATATCATACTGGAGTCAAGAGGAATTATTTCGTTAAGATAAGGTATTTGTTCGACAATGATGGTCCCAAAGAAAAAGGCAAACAACACCACAACAAACAACAATACTTGAATTCATGAATATTGGCAATACGAACGGTGTAGAAGCCCAATCCCTAGCCTCAAGTGACCTAACAGACCAAACAGAAGCGAACACAAGTTACACAATCAAGACTAGCACACCAGACGTTGGGTGACATGGCTTTTGCCTACAAAGACTGTGGACATAGTCGAGAAATCCAGCACATCCTAAACACTCCAAAACCGAGCACGAGCAACCATCTTGACAGTACACGTCCATCAAACAAGCCAATTGGACCATCTTGACAGTCCACGTCCATCAAACAAGCCAATTGGTTCACTAACTGGATTAAACCCTCAACCGGTCACTGAACAAACACAAGCAGCCACAAAAGCAAACAAAAACAAAACCTAGGCAAAACTAAACAACAAAAACGAAGGAAAAAAACAGAATTGAGAAGCTTTGTCCTCGACGCTTGCCCCGACAGGACCACAACCACCTTGTCCTCGAATACCCTTTTGGTCTCTCATGACTCGACGTCAGATCGTTGCACCGCTGCCATCATGCCTTCGATCCCGACAAGGGTGGTGCATTTCCTACCGTAATCTTGACACGTTGCATTGTAATTTTATATTACATCTTTCGACTTTGAGCCTTTTTTTTTTTTTTAATCTCTATGGTGTGTTTTTATGATTTCCTTGGATTTGGGGCCAAATTGCTGTTGGGATTGATGGAAATGGATCGCCAGAAGGCAGAGATAGTAAAGTTTGTTCGACTTTGGGCCTTTTTTTTATTTATTATTTCTTTATGGTGTATATTTTGGTTTACCTAGATTTGGGGCCAAAGAAGTGCTGTTATATATTAATTTTATATTGCATTTGATGTCAAACTAGGTAAAAAATATGGATGATTTATTTTTATATTGTATTAGTATTATAAAATTATTTAAATATAATAATGATAGAATAAAAAAGATGAGTATGAGATTATGTGTCAGAGATTTTTGGTTGAGTATTTAAATTTTAGTTCCAGATGAGTTCGAAATCCCAATCCATTTGAAAGTTTAAAAACAAACATGACCTAAAATTTTATTGTACAAAACACTGTCGGCCAGTGACACTTGCCAATGGCAACCCTGAGACAGGGGCCCAAAGGGCGACCACCATGGGTCCATAATTTTGGCCTAGTTTTTAGGGCCCCACATATATTTCATTCTTCTAATTTTATTTTTCGTAATATGACAAACTCTTGTGTTAAAGTAATAACAGTCATGGCTTAACTCTTAAATCATTATTGAATTCACGTTGGGAGAGTCGTGTTGAAAGTGTGAAAGCCTTGAGCGCCAAATTCTTAAAGTAAAGGAAGGCTTATTTGAATTACTTGATTCTATTGATGATGCGAAAACAAAATGCAAAATCGAGAGTTTAGCGAGTTATAGAATTTTGAGGTATTGTTAAGCACAAATATTTGGCACTGACATGGTTAGTAAAATATTGCAGACTGAAAACATGCGCGTTGATTAGCCATAAAACAAGTACAGGGGTTGATTTCCTTTTTGAAGATTATAGGAAAAATGAATTTCTCCTTCCATGACTTCTGCCACAAGTCTTGCATTAGAAATGAATATTGAGCCTGATTTTCCTTTAAAGATGACAAATTTGAAATTTTTATTATTTTGTTAGAAAAATGTATGTGATGATGGTACAAACTGGTGAACTTTCTTTTAATGTTAATTGTTTTCTTGTTGTAGTGGATGTTATTACTACATTAAACAATGTACTCGGACAATTGCAAACATATGATAATCTTTTTGGCTTTATTTAATTCGAAGAATTTAAGTTCTTTAGATAATATACTAATAATAAACTGAATGAATGTTGCAAAAATTATAAAAAATGCTTTAAAGCATGGTAGCTCTTTAGATATTAAATGATTGAAAATGATTTAAGTGTTACAAGCTGGTACGGAATAAAATATCCACACGTAATATGACTTGACATGTGTGAGTATTTGGAAAAGGCGACCTCATTTCCTGGAGAGTGTGTTCCTCTGGGAGGTGAGCGAGTTGGATGGTTTCTTTAAAAAAGTGGGCGAGCTGGTTTTATAGAGTAGCGACCTGTAGTATGAGGATGAGTTCTCATATACGGTCGCGACCTCTTATGTTTTGTGCGGTGTCTAAACTCGGTTATGAGCTTTGTGAATATTAAGTATGTGGGCTTAATATGAGTAATTTATGGTGGCTTGGCGGATTATTTGGAAGGAATAACAGGCTCAGGTCTATTATGGTAAGAGATTTGTTATGTATGGGAATTAATATATAGGAGGAACCCTAATGCAAAGTCGGTTGTAGAGTTGTAGCATTTATGGAATTATGATGGGAGAAGGAAACCCTTGACTTGGGGAATACTTCTCGTCTCTATAAAAAGAGGTGCATATCTCTCATTATTATTATGGTATCATAATCGCATCCTGTCTTATTCCAGTAGAAGTATTGGGTGTTTTGAACTTACTTTTGACTTAAGCATTGGAGGGCCTTAACGGGCTCGAAATCCGACCCGTTCGAGGCGCTGTTTTGCAGGACCCACTAGGTCGCCAGGAGAATATTCGGAAGCTTGGCAGGTCGCTGTGACGAATTTAAGATCTATTTCGGGTCGCTGATCTTCATTTTGAGGTTAATACCCCATATATTTGGTAACCCAACCTTTTGAACTTATCAAATTAGCGCTGTCTGTGGGAAAGAGGGATATCGAGTCCTTGAGCGAAAGGCGTGAGAAATCTCGTAAACAAAACATGAAGGATAACATAACACCTAGAACCCGGCACTATGGCTCTGAGTCGGACAAACAAAATAAGAAGACCAGGACGGCGGGTGTCGATGAAGGAGACGTGATGAAAGGTGAGCGGACACCTCCACAGGTGGATCCGACATTCCAGGGCTTGGATGGTGCACCACCACCCTCCCCAAAGCGTCGGGATGGAAAGGAACCAGCGGAAAGCTTGAGGACGCTGGAGGTGGTGGCGCAGAAAGTAATCCATATAGGAACGAAAGAGTGGAAGGACTTGCCCAAGGATAAGCCTTGACATATTAACAAGGGACTCTTAGAGGAGCTTATGGATTTTGTGCCTTTGGAGAAACAGGAGGAATTGCATAGGTATCTAGCAAGCGAGCTGGGTACTCGGAAAGGGAAGAAGGATGATCTTAACAGCGAGAGGGAGGAGAAGCCAGTAACCGAGAAGGTGAGACAAAACGGAAGGTCTCCATCTAGGAAGTCTTCTCATGGAAGGAAGGGTCGAAGTAAACGTAAGCCCGAGGACACATCCAGCTCTACCTCATCCACAACTCACAAGCGTAAGGGGAGGGGAGTGAAGGTGAAATGAAGTCATTACCGGCGACGAGGTCGCCGACATGACAAACATACTAGCGAAAGCGAAACCCAGACCTCGGAGACGGATGGTGAATCTCGGGATAAAACCCGTAAGAGTCGTAGTGGATACAACGAAGTAAGGGACGAAAACGAGATGGAACAAGGAAATAAGGCTCTTAGAGATATGCAGGAGGCCCTGCTGAAGCTACAAAAGCGAGTGGAGGGAGGGAAGCTCGACGGAGATGAAGGGCATCCCTTCTCGGATGATTTGTTACAGGCCGCGGTATCCAAGGGATATAAGGCCTTGGAATTTCAATATCGTGGAGCGACCGATCCAATCGAGCACCTAAAACTCTTTGAGAATGCGAAGATGTTACACAATTACTCGGATGTTGTAGCATGTCAGTCCTTTGTGTCTACTTTGAGGGGAATTGCATAAAACTGGTTCTATCAGTTGTCGCGGGGAAAAATTACTAGCTACCAGGTGTTGCGAGCTGCCTTCTTAAAACAATTTTCCAGTGTGCGACAGAATGTGAAGACGGCACAGTCGCTCTTTATTATGGTACAGCGACCTGACGAGATATTGAAGCAGTATGTCAATAGATTCACTAATGCCACTCTAGAAGTGCCTATGGTAACCGACGAGATGAAGGCTGGAGCTCTACACCAGGGACTGAGGAGAGAGGACTTACGAAAATCTTTGGTTAATAAAGAGGCACGGACGTACGACGAAGTGTTGGAGAGATGTCATAAGTATATACAGGTGGAAGAAGCTGAAGATGAACACCAGTTGCGTTTTGGTAGAGAGATCGCAGATACGGGAGGTATTGTATCCAGGAGGGAGCCGAGAAGGGAGCCTAGAAGGATGATGTGCGGGCTCTTGGCCTCGAATGCAGGATTTAGTGGGAAGCAAGAGATGAGTGTGCGGAACTGGAAGAGTGAAGATTTTACTCCATTGGCCTATCCGCGGGCTAAAGTATTTTCTATTATGGAGCGCTTGGTGCCTAATGCTATAAAGTGTCCAGAGGATCGCACGCCGATTCCTACTCATCCCAAGACTACTTTCTTTTGTTTGTTTCACAACAATTATGGGCATTCCACTGAAAATTGCAGGCATTTCAAGGAGGAGATAGAGAGACTTATAAAAGCTGGGCATCTGAAGGAGGTGATTTACAAAGATAGAGAATCAAAAGAGCTGGGGCGACCATTGCCTCCGCCCCCGCCGAGGGACCCGCCTCAGGATCGGGTCACGGGACAACAACAACAGAGGAATCAGGGACATAATGCCCCACAGAGGATGAAAGGGAGGATAAGTATGATCTCGGGTTGATCGACTGATGGGGATTCCAACAATGCGCGAAAGAGGCACACTAAGTCAGCTCGCTTGGGAACCTGGGAGGTCGCTAGCGTGAGTCGACAATCACAGATGGAAGGGCCTGTCATCTCTTTTGGTCCTCATGATCGACGCGGACTACAGGAAAATTATAATGACGCGTTAGTAATCGAAGCTGAGGTAGCGGGATATGAAGTCAGTAGAATCTTCGTTGATAACGGGAGCTCGGTAAATATTATCTACACAGACTGCCTTGAGCAAATGGAATTGGAAAAGAAGGCGCGACCTGTGAATACACCCATATACGCTTTTAATGGTGCACAGGTGAATACTGAAGGAGAGCTGACATTGCCAGTAGTATTGGGGAAGGATGAGTTACAAGCGGAGAAACGTTTGATATTTTTGATTGTTCGGGGAAGATCGACATATAACGTTATATTGGGCTGACCTGCCCTCAATGCATTCCAAGCGATAACATCGACCTATCACATGATCATTAAGTACCCAGTGGGTGACAATGTAGGGGAAGTTATTTCAGAACAGAAGGTCGCGAGATCGTGCTATCAGTTGACGGTCAGGAGAGGGTTAATAGAAAATAAACGCGAAAGGGATGACGATCAGCCGGAAGGAGTGCTTAGTACAAAGAAAATAAAGGAACAGGAGAATTCTGTCCAACCGAATGAAGAGCTGATGGAGATCTCATTAGAGGAAGATCGCCCAGAGTATACCACGAGGGTGGGGACCCTATTGCCTGAGATATTGAGGGACGAGCTGATCGAGCTGTTGAAAGATTTTCGGGATGTATTTGCATTTGGAGATGGAGAGTTAACAGGGGTATCCCCGGAGGTCGCGCAGCACCATTTAAATGCGGATCTGGAGGCGAGGTCGGTGAGGCAGAAGAGGAGACATTTTGGGCCAGAGCTAGATAAAGTAATTGAGGAAGAGGTGCAGAAACTGTTAAAAGCTGGCCACATAAGGAAGATTCAATTCCCTGAGTATCTTTCTAATGTGGTGATGGTGCCAAAACCGGCACAAAAGTGGAGAATGTGTGTGGATTTTCGCGGTTTAAATAAAGCTTGCCCGAATGATCATTACCCTTTGCCGCGAATTGATCAGTTGGTGGATTCTACTTCAGGGTGCGAGCTGTTGAGTATGATGGATGCTTCACAGGGGTATCACCAAATACCTCTCGCTAGAGAAGATCAACCTAAAGTGAGTTTTGTTACGTCTACGGGGACCTACTGTTTTGTGTCCATGCCCTTTGGGTTGAAGAACGCGGGAGCGACCTACCAGAGATTGGTGGATCAGATGTTTAAAGACTTGGTGGGATCCACCATGGAGGTTTATGTTGATGATATGCTGGTTAAAAGCAAGAAAGCTGAGTCCCATGTGAAGGACTTACAAAAAATATTTGTTATATTGAAACAATACGGGATGAAGCTTAATCCAAAGAAGTGTGCGTTTGGTGTACGGTCAGGGAAGTTTCTGGGTTATATGGTGACAGAGCGAGTAATTGAAGTTAACCCAGAGAAGGTGCGAGCTGTTTTGGAGATGCCACACCCTCGTACAGTGCGGGATGTTCAGGTACTTACAGGTCGGATCGCCGGTCTTAGTCGTTTCATTTCAAGGTCGGCGGAGAGAGGTGTACCATTTTTTAGGGCGCTTCGAAAGGGTTCGTCCAAGTTTGAGTGGATGAAAGAAGTTGCAGACGCGTTCAAGGAGCTTAAAAGGTATTTGGCCGAAATTCCATTGTTGACTAAGCCATTGCCTTGAGAGGATTTGATATTGTATATATCGGTGGGTGAGGTCGCAGTAAGTTCGGTGTTGATCAGGCAAGATGTCGGGGTACAGAGTCCTATCTATTATATTAGCAGGATGTTACGCGGAGTTGATTTGAAGTACTTTGAGCTGAAAAAAGGTGGTTTTGCGCTGATTTGCACAGCAAGGAAACTGAGGCCGTATTTCTTGAGTCACAAAGTAAAGGTGCGTACTAATTTGGCTCTTAAGCAGGTTTTAAGTAACCCAAATGTGTCAGGACGACTGGTGAAGTGGGCTGTAGAGCTGAGCGAGTACGATGTGATTTATGAGCCAAGGGCGGCTATCAAGGCGCAAGTGTTAGCTGATTTTTTGCAAGAGATGGCGAGGCCAACCGACATGGATGAGGAGGTGAAAGCGTGGACGCTGTATACAGACGGTTCGACTATGGCATCGGGGGCAGGGCTGGGTATTGTGTTGACCAGCCCGGAAGGGGAGAATTTGGAGTTCGCGATCAAGTTGGGTTTTAAAGCATCCAATAATGAGGCCGAATACAAAGCTGTGTTGCAGGGCATTAAAATGGCGAGTGATTTGGGAGAACGAAAGTTGTGGGCATACACGGACTCGCAGTTAATAGCTCGGCTGTTCGATGGTTCTTTTGAGGCTAAACAAGAGCGCATGGCGATATATCTGGGTAAATTTCAAGAGGAAGTAGCCCGTTTTGAGGAGTTTAAGCTAGAACACCTGCCTCGAGTTGAGAACACTCGGGCTGATCAGCTCGCACGGATAGCGGGAGCGCTGGGAACTTGTGATACTTGTAGAATCACATTGATGGAGTAAGGCCATAGTAGTGTAGAGAAAGGGAACGAGTTTATGGAGATCGAGGACAAAAAATGATTGTCGCACACCTATATGGGATGCCCTTGTTAAAGCAAAAGAGGGCCCAGAGAAATTAACGACGAAGGAGACTAGAATAGCAGCTCGCTTTTGTGTGATACATGAAGAATTGTACAAAAGGTCGCGCTTTGGACCTTTCCTGAAGTGTTTGGCTAGGGAACGAGGATTGGAAGTGCTGAGAGAGATACATGAGGGATACTGCGGGGATCATGCGAAAGGTAAAGCATTGGTGGGCATAACGTTGCGAGCTGGTTTCTTTTGGCCAGAAATGAAGGCTATGGCTAGCGACCTGGTGCGAACATGTAAGAAGTGTTAAATGCATGCACCAGTTATCCATATACCGGCAGAAGAGATGATGGTTATGAGCTCGCCATGCCTATTTGCACAGTGGGGAATTGATATTGTGGGTCCTTTTCCAAAAACCCCGGGTAACAAGGAGTATATTGTGGTGGCGATTGATTATTTTACGAAGTGGGCAGAGGCTAAGGCTGTTACTGGAATAAGTGAGCAACACATGATGGATTTTATTTTTAATAATATATTTTACAGGTTCGGTGTGCCGCGGGTTTTAGTATCTGATAATGGAACCCAGTTTAATGGGAGAAAGATTCGAAACTAGTGCAAGGAGATGGGGATGAAGCAGCGATTTGCTTCTGTGGCGCATCCCCAAACTAATGGGCAGGTCGAGGTTACTAATTGCATAATTGTGCAGGGACTTAAGTTGCGACTGGAGAAGGCAGGGGGAATCTGGGAGAAAGATCGCTTCGGTCCTATGGGCTTATCGAAAAACTCCCCGGACCTCTACGAGCGAGTCGCCGTTTAGTTTGGTTTATGGTATGAATGCGTTTATTCCAGCAGAAATAGTGGGGGGCTTGCAGCGTTTAGCAACATTCAACGTGGAGGAAAATGAAAGATTAGCTCGGGGAGCGACTGAAACAATCGATAAAATACGAGAAAAGGCTATAGCTCGTGTTGAACATTATAAACAAAGGATACAAGCTGCTTTTAACAAATGAGTCAAGCATCGTTGTTTTCAGGTTGGCGATCTGGTATGGAGGCGAGCTGACGCGCTACGCATGACTAAGAAGTTGGAACCAAATTGGGTTGGACCGTTTAAGGTGGTGAAAGTGTTACAAGGAGGAGCCTATATACTTGAGGATGCGAGTGGAAAAGTTTTACCTAAAAGCTGGAATGTGTGTTATTTGAAGAGGTATTATGCCTAGAGGGCGGATGGGGTGTGTTTGAGGCAGGAGAGGGTAACTCTTGTTCGGAGAGCACCTCTCTCGCAATGAAGGTTGTTTTTGTGGATTATGGGCTGACGCTTTTATGAGGTCGACGATGGGAGGGAGAGGGTAACTCTTGTTCGGAGGGAACCTCTCCCTTAGTGAATGTTTTTGTGGATTATGGGCTTATGAGGTCGGCGATGGGGGGGAGAGGGTAAATCTTGTTCGGAGGGCACCTCTCCCTTAGTGAATGTTTTTATGGATTGTGGGCTGAGGCTTTTATGAGGTTGGCGATGGGGGGGAGAGGGTAACTCTTGTTCGGAGGGAACCTCTCCCTTAATGCTTTTATGGATTGTGGGCTGACGCTTCTATGAGATCAGCGATGGGGGGGGAGAGGGTAACTCTTGTTTGGAGGGAACCTCTCCCGCAGTGAAAGTGTTTGTTTCAGTGGGCTGACACTTGTTTTAGGTCAGCGAACTGGGGAGAGGGTAACTCTTGTTTGGAGGGAACCTCTCCCACGGTGAAGTTTATGTTTTGAATATTTGATGTTTTGTTAATGAATAAAGTTTTAGCGAGCTATACTGATGGTTTTTATGGTTGAGTGGTTATGAATGTTTTTACTTGTGTGTTTTTGTGCTCTTTGTTGATTAAGTGGGTGATTGTTCTATGTAAGTTAATGTTTTTTAGCATGATTGGATTGCTATAAGTTATGATTTGATTGTTCTTATGATCTCACGACCTCTTAAGGTGAGTTGTGATTGGATGTGATTTCGCGCGACCTGTATTAGTTGGTCGTGTGTAAAGTTGGCAGTTTTGTAGGAATTTTAAATGCAGGTTTGCAAGTTTTTAGGAGTTAAGTTATGAATAAAAACAAGCGTTTGCAGGAATAAAAGATTAACAGTACAGGTCTTTCAAACAGTTTTATCAGTAGAAGTTGCAGGTGGAGGATTTTCTTGTGCTTGGTTCGGCAACAGAAATCATATCTTCGGGTGGCACATCTAGCTCGGATGAGAGTTTGGCAGACAGAATGGCTCGACCTTGAAATGTTAACCACCATCTGGCATTTATGGGTTGCTTCATATCGCCTTTCTAGGTGCTGAAGGGGGTCATCTGGTCAACAATAGCCTTCACATCCGGGTCGTAGGTGACTTTCATGGCTACGAGCTGTTCTTTGATTATCCCTACAGCTTTGCGGACCCACTCTCTGCTCCCCACGTCCATCTTGCCAAGGTATAGGGTTGATTGTCTGAAGGCCTTGATCAGCTCCTCCCGGTACGAACTTACGAACTTTTGGCCCACCTCGCTCACTAGGAAGGTTCGGCGACCCTCAGTGATGCCTTGCTCGCGAGATGTCTAGATTTGTTTTTCTTTAGTCTGCACGACCTCAATGAGTTTATTAATCTGTTCTCGTAGTTCGTTGGCTAGGCGAGTTGTCTCATCTGTTAGGCTGGCCACTTGACTTTTTAAGAGGCCGTTATCCTCCTCGCTCGCACTCAGTCGTTTCGGACCTGGTCCAGTTCGCCCTGCGTTAGAGAGAGATGTTTTGTTTATTGTTCGGTCTGTGCAGTTAGCTCCTCGCATGTTTTCTGCAGTTCGTTGTCCGCGGAGCGAGCTGCGAGTTGGACGGCCACCATGGAGAATAAGGTGTGCAACTGTTTAAAACAAATATAAGCAGAGAGTGCAGGATTAATACTTGAGTGTTATTGGGTGATGGTGAGTAAACCTGGGTCTGGGCGCGTTCCTGAAGAAGTATTCTTATGGCGGCCGCATCCTCGCAATTGGCCAAATCTTTTTCTAGGTTCGGCGAGGTGGATGTCGTTCCATCAGAAGTCTTGCGAAGTCACCTTCGCTTCGGAGCGGGTGGGTCTCTTGGCAGGTGCCTGGAGAGGTCGTTTCCCCTTTGAGGTCTTTTTTGTTAGTTGGCTCTCTTTGAGCTCGTCTTCGGCTTCTGGGTCCGATTCCGCTCCAAAAGCTTCGTTTAATATCTCATCCACGCTGGGGATTGAAGGCAGGGGTGCTGAGGTGATCTTGGGTTGTGGCTCGGTTTGCGCCACAATTTCTACCAAGCTTGAGGAGACACATGCTTCACAAAAGGCATCTAGCAATAAAAGTGGAGTGTTAGTATGGAGTATAATTGTTTTAAATATTAATGCAACATTTGTAACACAAGAGACCTACCGAACTCTGATCGGGTTAACGCGAGGTTTGAGTCAAGAGGGCGAGAGTCAATGCCCACATATCTGAAGACTTTGGACCGGTTGGTGAGCAGCACAACGTCAAATGGGCGCTTGCTCCACTCCGCGAGCTGGTCGGAGTATTTCTTGTATAGAATGGGAGAGTGCTTAAGGCTGGGTGGATTGGATTGTTTTGGGATATGGTCTAGTAGCTCGGTTATGAAAGGCTAGTCTTCAGTGTTATGTATAAAAAAGAAATTCTTTTTCCACTCAGGAAATTTAATGGAAGGATTTACTAGAAAGAGGGCTTTACCTGTACGGGTAGCGAGGTAAAAAGAGTGACTCTGATATTTTACTTGAAAACAAAAATGGAAAAATCAAGGTCGGGCTGAGTGTTGTAATATTTACATAGTATAATATAGCCCGCCAGATATTTCATGGAGTTGAGGGTTAATTGTAAAAGGGGGACTTTGTACAAAAGTGAGATGTCAATGTAAAATTGATGCGGGGGGAACCTAAATCCCGCCCTAAGCAGCTCGTCAAACAGGGTTATATGGTTGGGGGATGGTTGAAAGGGGCCCAAATGAAGTATGTCGGGTAGGACCATCTGGGCCGTCTCGGGTAGGTTGATTGTTTGTTAGAAAAACTCTAATACCTCTGGCTCAGGGAGTAGCCAATAATTATCCTTTATCGATTTAGTCGAGAGGGATGAGGGAGGTAGGTCTCTGGCCTCTAGGGAGCGAGCTATGGTTACAGGATTTTCAAGAAAATGCTCGCAAGGAGTTGGAGCAGTGGTTGGATGTAAGGGAATGCCCTCTGGGATATTTGCGAGGGCTAAAGGTATGGGAGAATAGGTTTCTGGGAGGGTTTCACCCTCTGTTTCATCGCGTGGACTGGAGACGGGAGAGGAGGGCTGATTGCGTCTCCTTTGGAGAATATAATGGTTCTCACTAGGGTTGGAGTCGGGTGAAAGGGATGAGTTTTGAGGTTCAAGATTGGAGGATGCTATTCTCATCATATATCAAAGCATACAAAGAGGAAAAACAGCATAAAACGCAATAATTCAACAGATGTGACAGATACAATGTATATATGCGCTACTTGTGCGAATTAAAATTCATTATTAGAAAGGAAGATTGGAGACTTACCCATTTTAGTATCCTGGAGGTCGGCGACGGGTTTTGAATTTAGTGATATTTTTTGGGAAACTTCGAAGGTATGTGAGCTTTATTGCAGAGCGGCTATGGCGTGTATTTCGGGTAAAGAGGAAAATGAGGGAGATGAAGGGTTTTTGTGTTGGGCGGCAGAAAGCTGATGGGACAGGTAGGAGCTGGAAAGTAATTAGGGATATCAGGAATGTTTTGGGCCATTTATTTTGGGCCCACAGGGTTTATTATACTCCGAGAATATGAAGAGGTGACACGTACCCGACATGGTATCAGTTTGCATTTAATGAAGTTTAAAGGGGATGGGATGGACAGAGAAAGGCGTGTTTTGACTTTTGGGGTTATGTATGGTTGCGTTTTTGAAATTTTTGAGTTCGAATAAAATTTCGGGTCGGAAGGTAACAGTAGTGTGATTTCAGGTCGTTATATATACACAGTTGGGAACTTGGTCTGGGGACTTGCAGGTCGTCCCCCGTGAGGTGATCATTCTAAGAAACGAGCTCAGGGGGTTGAATTTTTGCAGGTCGCAGGTATACTTGGTAACTTACCTTTGTAACTTATAGTGGTAAGATGAGTATTATAACTCGGTTTGTTGAGCTATGTAATTCTGAAGTGTGGTTTGGTAGAGTGGAGTAGTAATTTACTTATGTGTTTATGTTTTATTGTTATTTTTAGTGGTTTTCGTTCTCTTTGAATTTTGTTTTACATGTCCTACCTGATTTCATACCTCAATCAGCTAGAACATGGGGAACTAGCTGATACGGACCAAAATGTCCACACGTAATATTACTTGACATGTGTGAGTATTTGGGAAAGGCGACCTCATTTCCTGGAGAGGGTGTTCCTCTGGGAGGTGAGTGAGCTGGATGGTTTCTTTAAAGAAGTGGGCGAGCTGGTTTTATAGAGTAGCGACCTGTAGTATGAGGATGAGTTCTCATATAGGGTCGCGACCTCTTATATTTTGTGCGGTGTCTGAGCTCGGTTATGGGCTTTGTGAATATTAAGCATGTGGGCTTAATATGAGTAATTTATGGTGGCTTGGCGGATTATTTGGAAGGAATAACAGGCCCATGTCTATTATGGTAAGAGATTTGTTATGTATGTGAACTTAATATACAGGAGGAATCCTAATGCAAAGTCGGTTGTAGAGTTGTAGTATTTATGGAATTATGATGGGAGAAGGAAACCCTTGACTTGGGGAATACTTCTCGTATCTATAAAAGGAGTTTCATATCTCTCATTATTATTATGGTATTATAACCGCATCTTGTCTTATTCTAGTAGAAGTATTGGGTGTTTTGAACTTGCGTTTGACTTAAGCATCAGAGGGCCTTAACGGGCTCGAAATCCGACACGTTCGAGGCGCTGTTTTGCAGGACCAGCTAGGTCGCCAGGAGGATATTCGGAAGCTTGGCAGGTCGCTGTGACGAATTTAAGATCTATTTCGGGTCGCTGATCTTCATTTTGAGGTTAGTACCCCATATATTTGGTAACCCAACTTTTTGGACTTATGATAAGCGACTTTAATATACTGACTGTAGAAAAAACATCACTTGAAATCTTAGAGTTGTAAATGCTTTGGTTCCTGTAAAATTTGAAGGTCTATGGTTTTAAAAATAAGTCTCAGATTTACGATGTTGTTATCAATGTTAAACAATACTGACTATCAACATCGACCAGAGTAAAATAAAAATATGCAGCGGAAATAAAATTTAAGAACACGATAAAACAAATTCAGTTCACAAGTAAAAGTACTTGTGAACTTGGGTGTACAAACCCGAAAACTATATTACTTTCTTGTTTACGTTCAATACAAAAAATATAAAGTAATATATGAAAACAAAAATATCAATAAACTTGATACTAAATACTTGTCGCCGGAATGGCAAGATCTCCTTCGTTGGTTACGCAACTTCGAAGAACTTGTTAATCTCGAACAATGGCTCCAAGTAGTCTTCGTGTTCTTTCTCTTGCTCGTGCGTCTCACGTTGCGTCGTTCTCTTCTTCTCAAAATCCCGTGCGTAAAGATCTTTCGTACTTCTCGAAAAGTCGTGTGTTTAAGTGTATCGAAGGTCTCCTCTTCTCCTGGCTTTGTCTTGTCTTAAATAGAAGAGTTCTAGAGTCCTAAACTTGGTAGACAAGTTAAACAAGTTCTAAACATAAACTAGGAAACTAAATGAAGTCTTAGAAACAATCTAGTAAACAAATCTAGAGTTTTAATTCTAGTTCCATAATATATTTTGGGCCCAAGAAAGGCAAACAACTAAATAAGAAATTATTCCCAAAAATAAAATTCTCAATAGTTCCTATCCTAATAATGTCTTGATTGGTTATAGAATATTTTTAATTATGACCGTATGAAATTACCATCAATACACAGTGAGATAACTTATACATTAGCCAACTGTAGAAAAAACATCGTTTGAAATCTTAGAGTTGTAAATGCTTTGGTTCCTATCCTAATGTCTTGATTGATTATAGAATATTGTTAACTATGATCATAGTGTGCGCAGAAGAAGTTTCTCCAAGTTAAAATTATTAAAAACTTATTATGAAAATATTATTGATGAATTTGTTTCTCAAAATGTTAGAAGAAGCCATATCAAATGTTTTTATATAGTTTTCTTATGTGTCGCATTTTAATTCTTTGAGATGTTGCAATTGGTAGCGCCTCATTTTTATCACTCGCCATGGGCCTACAAATTATCAGATTGGCGCTATTACGAGCACACATCGCAGTTTTTTGGTTTCTCGTTGTGCGGCTGAAAAAGTGTTTTCACTAGTAAATATATTTTTTATTGTTCTTAATTGAAGATTTATCGAGGCTTATGCGTATCTTATGGTTAATGTATAGTATCCTTTTACAATACTTTTCCGTGCAACAGCTCAGGCGTTGATTGCTCGGGATCTTCATAACAACGATGGAAATTCAGACTTATATTTCGGGGTGAGTTTGCTTAATTATCCATTAATTTTTTAAATTATATATTAAATTAAGTCTAGTGTTATTTCCAAAATTCTGTGTTTATTGAGTATTTTCTTTTGGTATTGTACTATATATTTTTTGTAAGTATATTACAATAAACTACTTAATAATCTTTTATTTTTATATTTACATTAGGTTAGCTAAAGAGGAATCCTCACAACAGGCTAGAGTGTATTCATGAGTGCAAAATGATTCGTTGCTAGCGATTTAATTCTTTTTGTAAATTTGTAGGTTTATGGTTAATAAAAATAAGTATCAGTAAAATGATGTTACTTTCAGTCTTACAAATATCGAAACTAACACTAGTGGAAAAAAGTCGATTAGAGGAAGTGCATAAGTGATGGTTCAATGAGAAACCGCTGCAAAAGGTGCAAAGGTAGCGCTTGTTAGTAAAGAACCGTCACTTATGAAAAAAAAAATTCGAGTTCGGGTGGCGGTTATTGAATTCCAACCGCCACCAAAAATATTCTAAGCCACGGTTGCTTTTAAAACCGACACTAAAAAAAAAACAATCGGGCAGCGGTCCAAGGGGGAAGCGTCACCAAAAACACACCGAGTGGCGGTTCTTTAAGTAACCGCCACTTATAGAGCGCCTCAAATTCTGGATTCGAGCGGCGCTTATTGGGAGAAGCGTCACCAATAAGTTCGGACTCTTTTGGCCGCGCTTCCAACATAGAGCCGTCGCTTATAATTACATATTAGACGCGTTTCAGATTACAACCGTCGCTTATAATCAAAGAATATCAAATACCGCGGCCCCAAAATTAGACCTTGAAAAATTAGCCAGGAAGTCTTGAGATTACTTGTCGAAAAATCTCCAAACGTTCGTTTCACTTCTCCATTGAAATTAATTGGCCCTTGAATTTACTTAGCCTTTGAAATCAAAGCTAAAATTTACAACTACAATTACAGCGCTTCAATCTGGAGTTTTAGTCGAATGTGTGTGCAGATTGTATTTCGAGGTTGAGCTCTGGTGGTAAATTCTTTCATTTCACCTCGATTTTATGTTTTTTCTTCATGTTCTAGAGTTCCGCGTATATTTACAGATGAATAGGTTGAACCAGCAAATCGAATTGATTATATTTTGCAGATGAAATAATTCTGGTTAATTTTTATTGGATTTAACTATTTCCCCAAACCCTAGGTCCTGTATTTAAAGATTTTGAGCTTTTTGTTTCTTCATATACACATTTTTATATTTGGGTATTGCTGTTTAAGTTGAAAATGGTGGTCATCAAGTGTAAGGAACCTAAAAACGAACATCTATGTTGCTGGATT
>BMAC01000281.1:1125668-1137290 GCA_014905375.1 Phtheirospermum japonicum | reverse complement strand
GTTTTTCCCCGGCAACGGCGCCAAATTTTTGATTCGAAACTTTTGTGTACCTACTTATAAAGATTTGTCAAAAATTTAAAAACTCGCCCGCAAGAGAACGGGATCGCGTGTAGGTTGGTAAGTTGAACCGAATCGTCTCTCAAGGAAAACTAGGCTCGGAAGTTCCTTTTGTGTTTGTTGTTCACGAATAAGAGAATAAAATAAAATTCTAATCTAAACACATAAAAGCAATAAATCGACTTAAACGAAGAACAATAAAAATTAAAGGTTTTGAAAATAATTAAGAAACTTGGGTTCTAGAGTTTCGAATCGTTTCCACGATCTCTTGGGATAAATCCCAATTGATGGTTCACGACGATTCTAGACTCTAGACCCGTTTGATCTAACCAAGCAATCTCATCATATCATCATCAATAGTCCTAACATCATCATCAACAATCTTAATAATATACAATTCATCATCATACATGGGGGGTTTTGTTGTTGAAGATCAATTATTAAACTAACAAGCATGAATTGAAAGCATATAATTAATTAAACTAAATAAAACTAAATTAAGCGAAGGAATTAAAGACTTACTAATTAAACGAGAATAGTTTGCGGCATTCCAAGCGAAGTCTTGAATCTAAATTATCTAAAACTATCTAAGAACTAATCTACTTTATTCTAAATCTAAGAATTTAAAACTAAGAATTATGAAAAGAAACTAAGAAATCGAAGGGCACTCGTTGGGGTTGTCAGCCCCTAAGAGGCCTTAAAAACCCTAGGAATAATGTGTATTTTCGAATGTGAGGGGTGGGGGGTATTTATAAGTGTAGGTGGCTTGGAAAAGGGGTCAAAATTAGGGTTTCCGCCCCTTCTAGGACGTTCAGCACTTTCCATACCGGTTGAGCCCAGAAACGACCCTTCTATAAGGCCCAGAATCAGGAGGTGCTGCCAGCCCAGCTTTCTATACCGGTTGGGCCCAGAGACATCCCTTCTAGAAGGCCCAAAACTGTCATTTCTTCAAATCGCGGCCCGTTTTCGCTGAAACTCTACTCGTTTGCCCATTCTTGACTACGTCCAAACATAAATACCTCAAAATACCTAAAATAAACATAAAATTAATTAATTATAATTAAAATACGTTAAAATAACTTGGAGATAAGAAAATGTGAAAATATGTTCAATCTATCCAACTTTCACCGAAAACAATAACAAAAATGAACTAAAATACTAACTAAAATCAAGACAAATTTGTGCTAATCAAACACCAGAACCAACATGGGCTGTCATGGCAGCTTTGGACTTCTTCTTGCCTCTCTTTGAGTGGAAATTTCTTATTATCTGGATTCACATCATGTTTCTGGAGCTTTGCTGGGTGATGGTGAATTCGACATTCTGCAAGAGAATTGAAAACATCCACAAACACAAAATCTAGTGCCGTAGGCAGTCAAATTTGGAGAAAGAAAAAGTAAAACCTTAACTTTGTCAATATGGAAAAGTAGTAAGCAATAGATAAAAGAAGGGGATGAACAAAGTAAAGTTAAAAAAATACCTCCCTCACTCTTTCTCAAAATAAGACACACGATCTCAACTCAACTACTGCATCATCTCAATTTTGGAAATAAAAACCAAAAATCCCAACTACAAATTAAAACCGAGATAGAGTTAGATTTTTATAAACCATCACCATAGTTGAACAAAGCCTTTGCAAAGCAATTTTTCACTCGCCAAATCTACCCCTTTATTACCTGTCCAACCATTCGATTACAACTCCACTGAAATACTTGGTTAGCTAGATTCAAAACACAATTAAGAGGTTTCAATATAGACAAAAACACAAGCAATAGTACGCACAACAAGATGGCATCTTTACAAAGTATGAATGTCCTATGGGATGCCTAAAATTCATGACCTAAAGCTTATACAAAAACATATAATGATTTCAGTGACTTGATCCAATGTTGCTTTTTATTACTGATAACATTATAAACCAATATTGCCTTAGGTGAAGTCAATGGAAACTTACCCCTTAACCCAAGTTAATGACTACGTCAAGATCTCTGAAGAAGGTGATATTTAAAGATTGGATCATTTTGTATCCAAATTTTCTTCATCCTTGAAAGGATTTAAATCTTTTAATCTTCAGCAAATGCTGTTAAAAACCTCTTATTTTTGGACCTGGGAGAAAACCAGTTTCTGTGGGCAAATCCCACAATCACCTAATTGAAGAGGTTGGTTCTTTTTGCCATCACTTTTATTGCAACACTGGACCTTATCGAACTTTTAATCAAACTCAATGCATTAGGATTATGTATGAAAAGAAAGATAAAAATTCATGCAAAAGTATACAGATGTTGTGACTGATGTTGATAAAAGGTGTCACAACATCACAAACCAACATTGGTTCAGACAATGCACATACCGAGATCTCTTCTCAAACGAGAGAAGGTCTCGAAATCTAATGCTTTAGATAAGATGTCAGCAAGCTGTTTGTCTGTCCCTATATGCTCAAGGCTAACTATCTTCCTCTCAACAAAGTCTCGAATAAAGTGGTACCTTATGTCAATGTGTTTGATTCGAGAAAATTGGACCGGATTTCTCGAGATATCAATGGCACTGTAAGTATCACAGAGCACAGTCAATGTTCTCCTATGTAGACCGTAGTCCTCTATCATTTGGTTCATCCACAATAACTGTGTACAAGCACTTCCAGCTACAATATACTCGGCCTTAAGAGCATCCTCTACTCGCTTGGGCTCTATTTTGGAAAGAGACGAAGATTCTCGAGTCTTAGAACAATTAGTAAACAAGCAAACAAATCTTACCATCTCTTTGAAATTTATTTGTCGCTTTCTTGTAGTTCTTTCATCGAGATCTCCAATGATTTGGCTCATAGGATGATTCTTCTGAATTTTTGAGGGAATATTTCTCTGATGGAAGTCAATGGGTTCAGCTGAATATTCCACACTTGGACCAGAATCTAATTTGCGGCGGCATGAGTCGATGTTGGTTCTGATGTTGTGTTCCCAGTACCAACATTGGTACCAACATCACTCAATTCCCTGGTTTCAGCACCTGCATCGCTGTTTTCAATGCCTGCACTTTCATCTACAGGAAGTGTGACATTATCTTGAGGATTTTGATCAGAAACCAGATCATTACCCTCGCCAGGTTTAAAACCACTCATCAAATCATCAAACTTGACGTTAACCGACTCAATCATGCAACTCGTTCTAAGATTAAACAATCTATATGCATTACTATATCGAGAGTATCCCATGAAAACACATTTATCACTCTTTGAGTCAAGTTCTGCAAGATGATTTCTTCCATTTAGCACATAACAAATGCACCCAAAAATATGAAAATAACTCAAATTTGGCTTTTTGTCCATCAATAATTCATAAGGAGTAACACAAGAACCTGGTCTACAATATACCCTATTAATTATATGGCATGCAGTGTTTATTGCTTCTGCCCAAAAACGTTTAGCAACCCCATTTGAAATAAGCATAGTCCTAGTCATTTCTATAAGAGATCTATTTTTGCGTTTGACTATCCTATTTTGTTGGGGGGTAATGGGTGAAGAAAATTCATGAGTTATACCAACTTTGCAATAATATTTTGAAAACGATGCATTATCAAATTCTTTCCCATGATCAGACCTTATTCTATCTATACTCACACCAAAACTTACACACAACCTTTTTGCAAGTTTTCTAAATGCTTCGAAAGTCTCAAAATTTTCTTTTAAAAACTCTACCCTAGTAAAACGAGAAAAATCATCTACTATCACAAGAACATACCTTTTACCACCAAGGATCTCAACTTCAAGTGGTTCCAAAAGGTCCATATGAAGGAGTTCGAAACAATATGAGGTAGTGAAACTTTGTACTATAGAATGTGGCATCCTAACCTGCTTTCTTTTCTGGCACGCCTCGCAAACAGGAACAGTTTTAGTGTTGATCTTAGGTAGTCCGATCACAACATCCTTCTTGACCAAACTCTCCATTATCTTGTAATTGACATGTCCGAGCTTTTGATGCCACACCTCGGCATCACTCAATCGAGACATCTTGCAGAACACATCACCATTGATTTGATAGCAATTATCTGAAGTCCTCTGACCAATGAGAATACATGCATTGCCTTCATCATAAACTTCGCATCTTTCATGAGTGAACTTGACATTGAAACCACCATCGCATAGTTGGCTAATACTTATCAAGTTCTCCGTTAAACCTTTAACCAGCAACACGTTCTCAAGCTTTGCAATACCATGTACATGAAGGGTTCCTTGGCCAATGATTTGGCCATTTGCACCTCCATCATACTTAATCTTTCCTCCTTGAAACTTGACAATATTCGAGAGGAGATCTTCCGAGCCGGTCATGTGCTTAGAGCATCCACTGTCGAAGTACCAGGCTCCAGGGACGTGGGACTTCAGGGAGGTACAGATCATGTTGCACTTGATATCATTTTTCTTGACCCAAACCTTTTTGAACCTGGTGTTGGTTTTGATGTTGGTTTTCAGGAAACCAACATTGGATTCAGCAGTCAGCTTTGACCTTTTAAAATGAGTTTGTTTGCCAACAAGCTTCCAGCAATATGGTCGTATGTGACCTGGTTCACCACAATGATGACACACGTATTGTCTTCTTCTCCTCTTGTGGCATTTGGTCGAGTTCACCTTTTGACTTTCATTTGGCTTTTGAACAGGTTTGTATCCAATTCCGTGTTTTGAACAATCCAGGATACTCGATTCCAGAATTACATCCAGCTTCATTGCCCTTGTTGAGGTTTATGAGGGTTTCTTGGACCTTCTTCAACTCGATCTTTACTCATTCTAGCTCATCATCCTTTTTGGTGAGGGATGACTCCAATCGGATAATTATATTTAGTTGGTCATCCTTTTCCTGAGTCAGTTTGTCCACCTCGATCTTAAAATCCTTGACTTTGAGTACTTGTTTCGCCCAACTAACAAACAATTGTTTATGCTCAACACTCAACTGCTCGTACTCTTCAAAATAATCAACATCCTCTGTATCCATAGTACATAGACAAATAAGGATCAGTACTTAAAAGGTTAAGTAACCCGCTCTAGATGCCAATTGTAAAACTTGAAGGTCTATGGTTTTAAAAATAAGTCCCAAATTTACGATGTTGTTATCAATGTTAAACAACACTGACTATAACCATCGACCAGAGTAAAACAAAAATATGCAGCGAAAATAAAATTTAAGAACACGATAAAATAAATTTAGTTCACAAGTAAAAGTACTTGTGAACTTGGGTGTACAAACCCGAAAACTATATTACTTTCTTGTTTACGTTCAATACAAAAAAATATAAAGTAATATATGAAAACTAAAATATCAATAAACTTGATACTAAATACTTGTCGCCGGAATGGCAAGATCTCCTTCGTTGGTTACGCAATTTCGAAGAACTTGTTAATCTCGAACAATGGCTCCAAGTAGTCTTCGTGTTCTTTCTCTTGCTCGTGCGTCTCACGTTGCGTCGTTCTCTTCTTCTCAAAATCCCGTGCGTAAAGATCTTTCGTACTTCTCGAAAAGTCGTGTGTTTAAGTGTATCGAAGGTCTCCTCTTCTCCTGGCTTTGTCTTGTCTTAAATAGAAGAGTTCTAGAGTCCTAAACTTGGTAGACAAGTTAAACAAGTTCTAAACATAAACTAGGAAACTAAATGAAGTCTTAGAAACAATCTAGTAAACAAATCTAGAGTTTTAATTCTAGTTCCATAATATATTTTGGGCCCAAGAAAGGCAAACAACTAAATAAGAAATTATTCCCAAAAATAAAATTCTCAATAGTTCCTATCCTAATAATGTCTTGATTGGTTATAGAATATTTTTAATTATGACCGTATGAAATTACCATCAATACACAGTGAGATAACTTATACATTAGCCAACTGTAGAAAAAACATCGTTTGAAATCTTAGAGTTGTAAATGCTTTGGTTCCTATCCTAATGTCTTGATTGATTATAGAATATTGTTAACTATGATCATAGTGTGCGCAGAAGAAGTTTCTCCAAGTTAAAATTATTAAAAACTTATTATGAAAATATTATTGATGAATTTGTTTCTCAAAATGTTAGAAGAAGCCATATCAAATGTTTTTATATAGTTTTCTTATGTGTCGCATTTTAATTCTTTGAGATGTTGCAATTGGTAGCGCCTCATTTTTATCACTCGCCATGGGCCTACAAATTATCAGATTGGCGCTATTACGAGCACACATCGCAGTTTTTTGGTTTCTCGTTGTGCGGCTGAAAAAGTGTTTTCACTAGTAAATATATTTTTTATTGTTCTTAATTGAAGATTTATCGAGGCTTATGCGTATCTTATGGTTAATGTATAGTATCCTTTTACAATACTTTTCCGTGCAACAGCTCAGGCGTTGATTGCTCGGGATCTTCATAACAACGATGGAAATTCAGACTTATATTTCGGGGTGAGTTTGCTTAATTATCCATTAATTTTTTAAATTATATATTAAATTAAGTCTAGTGTTATTTCCAAAATTCTGTGTTTATTGAGTATTTTCTTTTGGTATTGTACTATATATTTTTTGTAAGTATATTACAATAAACTACTTAATAATCTTTTATTTTTATATTTACATTAGGTTAGCTAAAGAGGAATCCTCACAACAGGCTAGAGTGTATTCATGAGTGCAAAATGATTCGTTGCTAGCGATTTAATTCTTTTTGTAAATTTGTAGGTTTATGGTTAATAAAAATAAGTATCAGTAAAATGATGTTACTTTCAGTCTTACAAATATCGAAACTAACACTAGTGGAAAAAAGTCGATTAGAGGAAGTGCATAAGTGATGGTTCAATGAGAAACCGCTGCAAAAGGTGCAAAGGTAGCGCTTGTTAGTAAAGAACCGTCACTTATGAAAAAAAAAATTCGAGTTCGGGTGGCGGTTATTGAATTCCAACCGCCACCAAAAATATTCTAAGCCACGGTTGCTTTTAAAACCGACACTAAAAAAAAAACAATCGGGCAGCGGTCCAAGGGGGAAGCGTCACCAAAAACACACCGAGTGGCGGTTCTTTAAGTAACCGCCACTTATAGAGCGCCTCAAATTCTGGATTCGAGCGGCGCTTATTGGGAGAAGCGTCACCAATAAGTTCGGACTCTTTTGGCCGCGCTTCCAACATAGAGCCGTCGCTTATAATTACATATTAGACGCGTTTCAGATTACAACCGTCGCTTATAATCAAAGAATATCAAATACCGCGGCCCCAAAATTAGACCTTGAAAAATTAGCCAGGAAGTCTTGAGATTACTTGTCGAAAAATCTCCAAACGTTCGTTTCACTTCTCCATTGAAATTAATTGGCCCTTGAATTTACTTAGCCTTTGAAATCAAAGCTAAAATTTACAACTACAATTACAGCGCTTCAATCTGGAGTTTTAGTCGAATGTGTGTGCAGATTGTATTTCGAGGTTGAGCTCTGGTGGTAAATTCTTTCATTTCACCTCGATTTTATGTTTTTTCTTCATGTTCTAGAGTTCCGCGTATATTTACAGATGAATAGGTTGAACCAGCAAATCGAATTGATTATATTTTGCAGATGAAATAATTCTGGTTAATTTTTATTGGATTTAACTATTTCCCCAAACCCTAGGTCCTGTATTTAAAGATTTTGAGCTTTTTGTTTCTTCATATACACATTTTTATATTTGGGTATTGCTGTTTAAGTTGAAAATGGTGGTCATCAAGTGTAAGGAACCTAAAAACGAACATCTATGTTGCTGGATTTTTGTGTATACTTTCTGTATTTCATGAATCTGTGTACTTTCTGTATAGCTTACGGCTATTGTGTTTTCTGGGATTTGAAGATTATGCTGCATGTGTTTTGTTTTAGGTTTGGTGAAAGTATATAGGATTGTAAAACGCAATGTCGAGGCCAATGTTGCTCTGTTTTAAGAATATGACTTTTCCTAATAAGTCCCAATACATTATAGCAATCTTGAGAGACAATATTGATTTCTTTTTATACATGACACGGAGTGAGAGTGTCTTTCTCCTGGACCTACTATTTTTAAATTCAATATTAATATAAGGGTTTCTGTTTACCAGCGGGGAAACCACAAGATTGACACGGCGAAATAATCATTTTTGGCAAAATTAACGATGCAATCRAATCAGATACACGTCCAGAMTCTTCRCTAGAGATCGGTTGARAYTGACGTCTATTTCCCAGYAGGAAAAAAGGKGCAAAAACCTATATTTMTGGTGAGATCGACGTTGTATCTCTTATTTGGATTTATTTTATTAATCAATTTGAAAACTGATGCTTCTCTGTGATGGAAGATGGAATTAGTAATTGTTTGTTGCAGCATTATCCTGAATATTTTAATTGAAACTCATTATGTTTGATATGAGAAATCATATATATATTTATAAAGATTCATTTATGTATTAGAGTTAAAATCATGTTTTAGGTTCTCCCTTTAAGTTTCTGAATGAAATCGTGAAAGACCTTATACCTAAGGTAGGATTAGTTGATGTGGTGTTATTATCTGTAAAAATTATATTTCATGTTAGTACAATGCTGCTTTTCTTTATAGTTGGCGATTAACATTGATATATTGATAAGACTTGTGATTTGTGCACTTTTGTTTTTGAAATGGTTGTCTGCCACTGAATGAGTTGAAAGAGGGGGTGCTTTTTAAGAATCAATCAATTATTTTACGGTGACACGTATGGAATCAAAATGCATGGTGAGATTTTCTAGATGTATATATGTTTTCAAAGTAGAAATGATACCAGGATGAGAGTGTGTGACCATGACATGAACCATATAAATGAGAAGAGCCGGAAAAGAAGAATTTGTTTTCTTTATGAATAAACAATGATCGTGTTGAGACTAAACCAGACCATAACCAAGCAACTTTCCACACAACTCATCATTTCTACTGTCTAGAAGCCTGTTTAAGGCCATATAAACTCCTTTGAAGATGTACTTCTCCTGGTTAGAGTAACTATCTGAAGGAACCATTATGTAAAAAGATGGAAACTACTATTATCATTCAGTAAAGAATAAGTAGTTGTTGGGTGTTTTTGTTTCCTCATTTCCTACGTGCTTGGTAAATAAGATGGGTTTAAAGACCGTTAACAGTAATGAATTAACCAAGTTTTTTTTCTTTTTTATGGCATGTTTCATTTAATATATCATCATGTGAAAATGCTTTTCCATTTCATTATGGTGCTTTTCAATTGCATTCTTGGCTGAACAAGTAGGGTTATATTGACCTAATCGGAACCTGGTGTCGACATAAGTGTAGAGGACAGAGAATGCGGAGATGTCAAATAAGAGTCACCATGGATAATGGGATGCAGTGTATAGTGGGATTTGGTTAGTTTGCGAGTGGCTAATGTAAGAGGATCAAATTATTTTGGCATTGTGATATGAACTTTTTTTGGATCTTTAGAGTGCTCTGCCTATTGTCTAAGACTAACTCTTAAATTATTAGTAGGGTCCATGCGTTTGTTGGCATTTTGCTTCTTGGGTATGGTGTAACTGATTATTTACTTGTACTTGCTGTAATTTTATACTCGAGCCGTGTTTTTTTTTTCTTCATGTTATTATTGTTGATTCTTGAGATCTAATTCTAGGCATTCTGCCGATTTTTGGATTTATTGAAAGTTGATTAACCAGGAACTAGAATGGATAAAATGCAAATTTATCCATACACGATCTTATATATGATAAACCTTATGTGCACCTTAATGATTTTTGAGTAATGATGAATCACACAATTAGTTTGCATTTTACAGGGATCAAATTGAAAGCTGAACTGTTACAGGGATCAAATAATTCACTCGGCTTCACGAAGTCTCTTGACATCCTCTTATATTTCATTCTACAGGTATCAATTTGTTCATTTGTTCTTTTGACAATTGCATTTAAGGATATTTTCTTTTTAAAGAGAGTATGTATTTTCTATTTATTTATATTTTTGACAATTGATGTTGTTTGCTGAGTTATTTATATTAATATAAAGGGAAAATTCCCATTTAGTTATATTTTATAGAACCAATATCCCATAAAATCCTACGAATCTTTTTATTCCCATTTAGGACAAATACTTCCCATATAGTCTTTTTCCCTTAATATATGGACAAATCTGCCCCAAAAAAAACAAAGAAACAAAACAATAACCCCTATGGAAAGAAACAGATTGATATTTCTGCATGGTAATAAAGCTTGATTAACGCAATCAATTTTCATTACCTCTTAAAATCTCCACGCTATCAATTTTTAGTTCCCACGCCATACGCTTATCTGGATGAAATTTTAAACTACTAATTACCATTCGCCAATATACAGTTGATAAAATGAAAATTTGCCTGGTATTGTTTGCAAATGGATATTGATGGTAAGTCATATATTTTTTTCCGAATTTTTATTTTCATAAATCTTTTGTTCTTCTCAGTTTCAATTTTCGAGGATTTTTTGTCAAGTGTCGAATTGATAAATATAGTTTTTTGATTTTTTTTCGAATATTTGTTTCATTTTTCGGTTTCTGATATTTTCAAATTATGATTGTTTGAGAAATATAGTTTTCTGAATTTTTCCGAACATTTCTTTCATGTTTCGAATTCTGATTTTTCGGAATAACAGAGCATAATTCGTTCCGAATTGTTGCGAAATGCAGCAAAACGGGTTTGAGTAGTTTAGAATTACAGCACATAATCTGCTTGCTATCAAATTTCAAACTGCTCATACAAAGAGTTTCGAATCGCGGCATATAGTTTTCGCGACATATTTTTTCGTGAAAATCATTTTATCTGTATCACAAATTGATTATAAACTACTCGTATAGAGAGTTTTAAATCATTCGAACACAGACTTTGATATTTTGTTGCAATTTCTTGATTGTTTGAATAAGATAATTTGAAAGTACAATCCAATTCATCGTTTAATTATTAAATATCTTTAAATTAGAAAAAAGTGCTTACTAAAGCATTATATTGTAGGTTTAATGGCTTAATTAGTCGAACACAGTACTAAAAAACATAGTTTTCTAGTACTTACAAAAATCCTTACAGCAAATTCTGATATTTTTCTCGGTTGCATTTTCTGATACCTTACAGCAAATTCTGATATTTACAAAAACACAGTACTTACAAAAATCCTTTGTTCTTCTCGGTTTCATTTTTCAGAGGATTTTGTGAGTAGTTTCAAATTGAAAAATATAGTTTTTTGAGTTTTTTCGAATATTTTTTTCATGTAGAAAATTCTGATATTTTTTTGCATTGCAGCAGTATAATTTTCATGCGAACTGCAGCAGAATTGTGTCGAGTAGTTTAGAATTACAGCAGATAATATGGCAGCTATTAAATTTCAAACTGCTCATACAGAGAGTTTCGAATTGCGGCATATAGTTTTCACGAAATCTTTTTGCCAGAAATAAATTTTACCTTTTTAACAAATTGATTATAAACTACTCTGATATAGAGTTTTAAATCTTCCGAACACAGAATTCGATATGTGTTGCAATTCCTTAATTGTTTGAGTAATATAATTGTTGTAGTTCAAATCCAATTCATCTTTTAATTATTAATAATCTTCAAATTAGAAAAAGGTGCTAAATAAAG
>BMAC01000281.1:1106421-1125628 GCA_014905375.1 Phtheirospermum japonicum | reverse complement strand
CATTATAATGTAGGTTTAATGGAAACTCTAATGCAGACATTCGAGTCTAATTTTCCTGGTAGTGTAATTTAGTCTTAATTTACGAACAGAGTAGTTCGTAATTATTTAAACAGTGTAGTTCGCAATTATTTAAACAGAGCAGTTCGTAATTATTTAAAGAGAGTAGTTGGTAATTATTTAAACAGAGTAGTTTGTAATTATTAAAAAAATAGATTCTATAATTATTTAATAGAGTATTTTGTAATTATGAAAAATAATAGTTTGTAATTATTTATAATAGTCGTTTGTAATTATTAACAATAATATTTTGTAATTATTTAACAGAGCAATTCTTTTAGATTTAAAAAATCGTACTGTAATTAAAGAACTATTTCTTTATTTATTTCATATTGTCTGCTCATAGTGTAAAATTTCAACTCATACTATAAAAATTCAAGATGACACAAAGTTTCAACTCATAGTGTAAAATCATAATATTTTTGTCTGCTCTACTCGCAGGGTTATACCACGTAGCGTTTGCGATAGTGGACTCGGAGAATTTAAGTAACTGGCGTTGGTTCATGGCGAATTTGAAGAACATCTTGTCGCCATTTCGTGAAGTGACGTTTGTGTCTGATAGGAACCCTGGCCTTCTTGATGCGATGAGTAAGGAGTTCCCCGGAAACCCACACGGACATTGTTTGAACCACTTGATCACAAACCTTAAATATACATATCGAGGTAGAAACTACTCAAAGAGTTTACGGGGTCGAATGGAGTGGCTTCTTAAAAATGCAGCGTATGCATCTACGGTTGAAATGTTCGAGGAGTTTAAGGAGAAATTTATTAAGGAAGGAGGAAATGCGGCTAGGAATTTCCTCGACAACATGGATGTTACACAATGGGCCAACGCTTATTTTCGGGGAAGGCGATACGGAGAGATGAGCTCAAACGCTGCTGAATCATTTAATAAATGGGTATTAGAGGAAAGAAATCTTCCAATTACCAAACTTGTCGACACGATAAGGATCAAGTTGATTGGTAATCAAATATTCATCATTTTTATTTATTTATCAATCCACAAGGTTCTCTCTTCTTAAATCCTTGTACAAGTTTTGTGGTTTTATCATATCTGATTCTTAATTATTTTATTTGCATTTATAAGCAAGAGAAATCGTTGGCAAGGCGTGGACGACAGATTTGTGTCCTTCGATTGTCAAAAAACTCCAATTACTCACAGATCAAGCAAGGTTGTGGCCAGTCACTCAGTCATCGGAGTCAGTTTTTGAAGTGCACAGCAACCCATCGGTGGAGGTGAAACTCGACTGCCAAACATGCACATGCAGACAGTGGCAAATTTGTGAACTTCCATGTTCACATGCTTTGGCATGCATCTTGCGCACCGGCAGGCCTATTTCAACTTWYGTBGATGAGTTTTACCAYRTYGATGCATACGTACGTTGTTACTCATATCATATTCAGCCGGTTCCAATGTTCGGAAGGTCACAAGATTCTAGCGACACACGAACAGTCATTCCACCGACGACTAAGCGGCCACCTGGAAGACCAAGGAAGAAAAGGATTTTGTCACAGGGCGAGCACATACCAAGAAGAATTAAATGTGGTAGATGTGGTCGTGTTGGGAATCATAACAAGAAAAGTTGCACCGAACCACTTAAGTGAACACTTCATAATCTCGATGTAGTATTGGTTTGTTATCATCATGTGAGTAGTTAGACTTTGTTTTGGTAATTAAATTCTTCTACTTCCATTCAGTTTGTTCGTAACTATTTAAAAAGAGTTGTTCGGAATTTCTGAACATAGTCCTTCATAGCTATTAGAACACATTAGTTCGGAATTACTAAAGAGAGTAGTTTGGAATTACTAACAGAGTATTTCGTGCTTATCAAACAGAGTAATTAATTCATAATTATTTAAACGAGAAGTTCGTAATTATTTAAGATAATTGTTTGTAATTATATAAACAGAGTAGTTCGGAATTTCACGACAGAGTAGTTCATACTTATTTGAACACATTAGTTCATAATTTTTAAACAGAGTAGTTCATAATTACTAAGCAGAGTAGTTCGGAATTACTTAACAGAGTAGTTCATAATTATTTAAAAGAGTAGTTCATAATTATACAAGAGAGTAGTTCATAATCATTAAACAGTTAACTTCTCTTTTTTACATTATTGGTTGTTTAAAGAGAGTAGTTCATAATTTTTTGTAAGAGTAGTTATTATTTTTGAAAAAGAGTAGTTCATAATTAGTTACCATAGCAGTTCTTACTTATTTAACAGAGCAGTTCGCTTACATTCAAAAGAGTAGTTCTTAAATATTAAAACAGAATAGATCGTGATTATCTAATAGAGCAGTTCAAATTTATTTAACAGAGTAGTTTGAAATTATTTAACATACTTTTTTCAATCCATTGACCAGAGTAAAAATTTTAAAAAAAATTCAAAAGATAAATGATATTCTGAACAGAAAGTGGACAAAATGAAAATTCAACCTGACTTCAACGAAATATATTATTTTTAAATGTCTCAAATCAAAAAATGTACATCAACTCTGTACGTAAACAAAAAATCCCCCTCGACCTACCATCATTTTAAATGCACAAACTAATACCAAAGTAAGAGTCAATCTCATCAAAGAAAAATAAATACAGTGCGCATCAGATTCGGCAACATATCGTACTCATCGATTTTATAACAAGCTAGGGTTAACTATAGATTCGATGACTTCAGCCTTGAACCTATTCATGACATCACTGTCAATGTCCACCGGATAGTCTTGGTTCATCACAACATGCTTCATGAAGTAGCATGTGAACATCGCACAGTCACTCCTGCAGAATTCACACAAGCATTTTTTAATATCCAAAAAATGAACAGTTTACATAATTTCAAATGAAAATTTCTCATAGTCTAATTTTCTTACGTTGGTCCTTGGGAAGGTACCCTGGTAACCGGGATAAGAGGTAGTCTGCATTGCTGCGTTGAGAGCTGGAGGWTTACTTTTGCATTTTCCCCCGACTTGGCATCAATGATTTCCTTCTGCATTTCACGAAATAACAGAACAGTTTCACAGATTGTAAGTTTCATAAACAACTTTTTAAAGTTCAATATGCACAGTTTTTTGAATAATTCAGGGTAATTTCGAAATTATTTAATAGAGTAATTCATAATTATTCAACAGAGTATATCATATTTATTTAAAAGAGAAGTCCGTAATTATTTAAGACTATTGCTTGTAATTATTTAAACAGAGTAGTTCGGAATTTTTAAACAGAGTCGTTCATAATTATTTGAACACATTAGTTCACAAGTTTTAAACAGAGTAGTTCAGAATTGCTGAACAGAGTAGTTCGGAATTACTTAAAAGAGTAGTTCGTAGTTATTTAAAATAGCAGTTCATAATTATTCAACAGAGTTTTTCATTTTTCTGAAGCTGGATTTTGAATTGCAGCAGCCAGGCGCGCGCTATTTTCAGAAACTATTTTTCAATAACAGTTTTATTTTTTAAAATATTAGTTTTTTACGTTTCTTTAAAAACAGTATCATTAAGGACTGAATTACAAAAAACTTACTACTTTCTCCGCGTCTAGTAGGTACTTATCTTTCTGAGTGCTCTTACGGGGCCTCTTAGAATTGAAAAACCTCCAATGCTCATTCGCTACGTCCAATACCAACAATGTCCAGTGATTGGCGCTCGAAGCACGGTCGTTCCCCTCGGACAAAATTGGAAATAATATTAGTGCCTCCTCATCTCTTGACGCAGTCACTACTTCATTTATCAATTGTTGGCTACTGAAACGAACGATATGTGTCTGCAAAAAATAGACATATTTTTCCCATCAATCTACACTTTAGATAAAAAACAGAGAATCATTACTACTGCCTATAAAGATTCTTACCCAACAATCCGCTCGAACAATCTTAATTTTTTTACCCTCCGAGTAAGTCCTCAACAGATGTGCTCCGTAAGCATCAACGACCTTTTTCATTTAAATCAGAATATTCATCATTGAACAACACATAAATAATATTTGTATTACCGAACAATCTAATGATATATAGTTTACTATATGAAATTTAAAATAAACTAAGGATCCCAATAATATTGCATCATAACCATACTACTTGTTTAATTCCGAAATACAAATAATGATAATTCCAAACTAAAAAGTATAATGTATTAAAAAAATGACAGAGTAGTTTCTAATTCTCCAAACTACTCATACAAACTAAGACACCTGCATTTTATATATAGTTTGTGATATCGAATTTATTCGACCAGATATACTTACGCAGTTGCTGACGTATACCCCTTTCAAAATTTCCATGATTTGTTTCACTGTAACGTGGACAACAGACTCTTCATCGTGGTAAACTGTCTCACTGCACCAAAACAAAAAAATTATCAAATCAAATGCCTATTATTTTATTGGCGAATATAAAGAATGGTATTTTAAATACTTGGGTCCCTCGTTGTATCTATGTAAAAAAGCAGTCAGGCATTTTTCGGATAAGTGGTGTGCGCAGTGTCCACGGTATTTCTGTTCAAGCATACGTAGAAAATCAGATGTATCTTTATATTTCCCAGAATCACTTTGAACAGCCGTAACTTGTTTTTTTCGTAGAGGTGGATTTGGCCCGTACTCAAAGTCGTCATCAACCAAAGCTTTCCTCTGTTTCCTCTTAATCCTCTTCACCATTGAGTTCTGATCAATCATTTTCTCGTTGACCACTACAGGAGTACATGCAGAATGTGGATCCGTACTACTAGCACAATGTTCTTGTGTTACTGCGTGCACAACTGGCTCCACTACATCCACGTACCAACTGTTCACAATTACACGATAAGTATGTTAATATGTTTTTTTGCTCAGATTTTAAAATACAAAGAATTATTTAACATAGTATTCGGTGATTAATAAACAGACTAGTTTGTAATTATTTGKCAGAGTAGTTCGTAATTATTACACTGAGTAGTTTGTAATTATTTGACAGAGTAGTTCGTAATTATTACACTGAGTAGTTTGTAATTATTTGACAGAGTAGTTCGTAATTACTTAACAGATTAGTTCGTATTTATTTACCACAGTAGTTCGTAATTACTTAACATATTAGTTTGTAAATATTTAATAGAGTAGTTCATAATTACTTAATAGAGTAGTTTGTAATTATTTAATACACTAGTTCSTAATTTCAAAGTTATACTTTATAACTAATAATTTTTGTTTAATGACTATTTTTGGCTTCACAGAGTTTAAAATAAAAATAAAATTGTGAACTACAGGGTGTTTTTTAATTAAATCTATCGTCGGATTTGCCAATCGATTTCGTTTGAATTTTATTCAGCTGTTTTCGCTCCTCAAGCATCAACTCAAGCTGGGAAATTCGGCTATTCGACTCCTGCAGCTCCTTTATCCGTAGATCATATTCCCCACGGAGCTCCGACAATTGGCTCGTCTTAGTCGCCAGCCCTTCACTCAGATTCCATATATTGTCATTCTTGTTCTTCATCTCTTCCTCCGCTCTCTTCAGCTTCACCACAAGCTCGACATATGGCAATTTTTCACCGTCTAGCGTCGGTTCCAACATACTTATTGGCACCGCATTAATAGCATTACCAGCTCCTACCAAATCCATAATTTGTTCTTTCAAACGTTTATTTTCCTCATCCAACCTGGCATAGTCTTCCAGCAGCTGGTTGTGAATTTTCATGAGCGATTTGTTTATGTTCTGTGCGCCGATATTATCTCGCTCGAAACCTTCGAATTCTTCTTCTCGCACACCAGCATCAATTCCGCCACGATCGTCTCCATCATTGGACCCTKGATTTGTATATCCATCCTTCACCCCTTCTCCTACCTTCGTGCCTGCCTTCCTATTCTTTTGTTTCAAATAGGAACTCTGTGCTCTACTAGTCTCTCCATCCAGCCCTCTACATTCTTTTTCTCGAAAACAATCGTCGATACAGACACCAATCTCTTCCTCATTGGACTTTTTAGTTGAATTTCCGGCACTCACCCCTTCTCCGACTTTCTTCTGCGCATTYCAATTCTTTAGTCGGTCATAGGATTTCACTTCCACAGTCGTCGGCTGGAGATGACACGCGACAATCTGCAAAAATAGTTTTTTAATAAATTAGGATAGAGTAGTTTCAAATTTAACAATACCAGTTTCGAAATTTTCACGTGTGACTTTTCTAAAAATTTCAAAAGCAGTTTCAAATTTATCCTTTGTAGTTTGAAATCCTGAGACAGACACATATAATTAAGTAATYTCAAGTYTRTATCCTACATTCGTGATAGATGATTTTTTATTTTACAAAAATTGTTTTGAATTTTTGATGTTGAAACTTTCTGAAATTATCAAGACTAGTTTGAAATTTTCCATCAACATAAAAATCTAGTAGAAACATTACTATTAATGAAATATCAGTATTATTTCCTATAGTAACATTTTTTTTTCCACATCGATCAAGCTAGTTGTGCAATATAAACATACTTGATCTTCTGAAATATCAGTAAACATCCTCTTGTTTACTACTTCTTTCAACTTCGGCAGGTGCCACTTCACCAACCGTAGAATCCTGCTAAGAAGATCAGATCGTTCGTCGACAATACGCACATGCTCACACAACCAATACTGCAATAATTGAAGAAAAAATATACAGAATATCAATTTTCAAACATTTAAAAATTGAAAATTTCATTAAATTATTTTTTTCCAAAAAATATCTTACCAGGAGTATTATTGTGCAACCCTTAACTTGATACGGGTGTTGATGGCTGGATACCAAGGAATCAATTAACAAGGTAAGTATCTTATCGCTCCAGTTATACTTCCTCATATGGTCGAGATTCTTTACATACTCCAACCAACCCCATGTTAAGGTGAAGCCATTTCGGGGGGAAAAAACTGTCGCAAATAGAAGCAAGCACATAAGCCGCACTACATCCTCGACATCATCTGCTAAGGCTCCAGCCACGTTTCTAGAGATCACCTCACCGAGCTTGTCTTTAATTAGCTTCTGATTTAAAACAGTTTTCCCCTCAAACATCCTCGTGTAAAAGGTCCATTCCTTCTTTTTCCCCTTAAACACTTCTATACTCGTATCACCATCAACAATTCCAAAAATTAGTTGAAGGTCCAGCTTCGTCAGACCTACCTCAGTCCTACCTAGCTTGAATTTCCGGCTTTCAGGATTGAAAATGGCCATAATGTCTTCGGTGATGTTATCTACCCTACGACAATCGGAGTATACTATCCTACGTAAATATATACACCTGAACAACCTGTAAAAAGGCGTCTTTTTCATAACCTCGAAATGTTCATTCTTAAATTTGTCAACGTAATCAGAAAAGACGTTGACTATGCTGGACATGCTGCACCGGAATTGCCTGGAAATAAATCACACAATACGCCACTTGAAAAAAACTGCTTTTAATGAATAAGAACCACTGAGTCGAAAAACAAACAAGTATAAGTAACTTACTCCTTCTTTTTCGTGCTTTTAGTTGAAGCGGCCATCTCCTCGGGTACCCTAGGTAAAATTCAAAAGGTTCATTTTATTAATCACAAAAAAATGTTTGTAAACTTTTTGATTCAAATAGTTTGAATTTTTTGATTCTGTTAATAAAAAACCACATACTAAATTACAAAAAATTCAAAAGGTGAGAGATTAGTTTATAATTTTATAATTCAAATAGTAATTAGAAACTKCTTGTGATTAGTTTATAATTSAAAAGGAGTAATACAAAAAATCACAAGCAGTTAATAAAATGTGAGTACCCAAATTCAAAAGGTACAGTTTATAAAATTCAAAAAATCACAAGTACTTGTTCATACAGTTAATAAAATGTGAGTACCCACATACAATTTTATCCTCAAATTACTAAATGAGAGATTAGTTTATAATTTTCCAAGTTAATCATCCCATACAAATAATGCAAAATTCCAGACTACTTGTTCACTTCATAAAAACACAAAAGACAATCCCATACTACTAAGTACTTTATTATTAGAAATTGAAGAGTAGTTTTTAATCCTTTAAACTACTCATACAAGCAAGCACAACACATTGGAAAATACTCATTCAATCACGGATTAAGAATATTACAGAGTAGTTTTTAATTTTTCAAACTACTCACCCAAACTAGCACGACGCCATATATTGGAAACTACTCATTCAATCTCCAACTGAGAATATAAAATTTTAACTCAGTTCTAAACTCTCTTGTGCAAAAGGGACAACAACAACAACAAACTGCATCAAATTTACTGATTCATAATTGCATCACAGTTTTCACATATTCAAAACTACTCTTGGGAAMTACGCAGTTTTCATACATTCCTCAAASTGCTCATCCAAACTAGACCAACACAGCGGGTATTGGGAACAACTGATTCAATCCAAGACTAGGAATATTACACAGTAGTTTGTAATTAATCAAATTATCACCCAAACTAGCACGACAACATATATTACAGACTACTCATTCCATCACAGACTAAGAATATTACAGAGTAGTTTGTAATTCTTCAAACTACTCAACCAAACTAGCAATAGGACATATATTAGAAACTACTCATCAAATCCCAAACTACGAATAAAAAATTCTGACTCAGTTCCAAACTCTCTTGTGCAAAAGGGACAACAACAGCAAACTGCATTCACATTACTGATGCATAATTGCAACACAATTTTCATACATTCAAAACTACTCTTGAAAAAAAATAAGTGAATTAAACTACTCTAATTATCTACTCATACATAACGACTAAGTAGTTTATAATTACGAAATCAACGAGTAGTTTCTAATTATGAAACAATTCTTTCCCCACTAGTGATCCAAACTACAAAAAGTTCAGAAGGCAATCAACTTATCCAAACTACTTATTCAAAATTCAGTTTTTACAGGAGAATGACATCGATATTCGGAATTACTAAAAATACAAATTCAAAACTACTGTTCAAATAAATTCCAAAAAAAAAGAAAAAAAAAACTATGAAAACACACATCAATTTTAAACAGTTTGCAAAAAAAAAAAAAAAATTGACGGTCAACAGTATATAATTTGAAGGAATTACAAACAGATAGCAGTTTATAATTTGAAAACTTACTTGGAGGGTTTGTCCTTCTCCGCCATCCTTAGCATATGATGGGAGATTATTTATAGCAGTATTTGCAGTATCGATTTCCGCATAGGCAGGGATTTCTTTTACGAACCAAGATTGCGTTTCGACAATTTCGAATTCCTTCGCACTCTCAGTTCCGCTGGGTACGGGATGGGATTGAGACTAGTTTAGAATCTGAATCAATTGCAGATTCACCTTCCCTGTTCAAAATACGGCGGCTTGTGGTGAGATTGATTTGCATGTTGATTCAGAGTATCAGAAATGAAATCTGGGTTAACAATGTGGGATTGTCATTTCGAGTTTGTAATTATAATTTCCAGTTTCGAATTACAAATTCGGTTCGCGAGGGAGGTGTTGGAGTTTTCATTTATGCTTAAATTACGGGTTATAAAAGAGAAAGAGAATTTTCATCATAAAATTTTCCATTTCATTAGCGTCTCACACGGTTATCAATCCCAAAGGGTATTATTGTATAAACTAGTTAGGTTAGGATTTATAGGGAATTTTTAATTTGGCAGGACTACAAGGGAATATTTTTACCCCTTTTGGAGTAGTTGGGAATTTTCCCTAATATAAATTACTTTGGATGCTTAAAAAAAAAGTATTCATAATATAAATGAAAACGAAACCTAGAAAATATTCTATAAGTTTGAAAGTGTATAAAAATATATAGAAATAACATAAAATCTCAAAATTTTACAACAAAATAAAAATTAGAAGTTATTTAAATATAAGAAGATAATAAATTGAAAAATATTTAATAAATACTAATTTTTTAATATGTAATACAATATTAAAAATATTATATTAAAAAATCTAGAAAAACATGAATAAGAATAAATTATTTTAAAATGAAATAAAATATAGTATTAAAAAAATTTGGAATAATATTATATAAGATCTGAGATTATTTTAAATGTAAAGAAAAAGAAATATATAATTGATATTTTTTAATTTTTTTTTTTGAAAAAGTCTTATAAAATCAGAATTTATTTTAATATGTAAGGAAGTACTTAAATTATAAACTTTAAAAAAATTGGAAAAGTCTTTTATAAAATCTGATATAGGTTAAAATACACTTAAATTTTTTTTTTTTGATAATTCATCTAAAAATCTTAAACAAATCTAAGTTACTATAATCTCCAAAGCCTTCACATGAGTATTCATCAATTGAATCCCATCGGCTCCATAATTTCCATTCATCCCAAAACCAAATGGCCTAGAAGTGCTTAAATCTTGGTGGGTTTGAAAAAATGGCCATTTGTGATTTGTTATTTGAAAGTATTTATAAAATCCGAAATTACTTTGGATACTAAAAAAAAATATTCAGAATATAAATGAAAATGAAACCTAGAAAATATTCTATAAGTTTGAAAGTGTATAAAATATATAGAAATAACATAAAACTTATAAAATTTACAACAAAATAAAAACTAGAAGTTATTTAAATATAAGAAGGTAATAAATTGAAAAATATTTAATAAATATTAATTTTTTAATATGTAATAAAATATTAAAAATATAATATTAAAAAATCTGGAAAAACATGAATAAGAATAAATTATTTTAAAATGCGGGGTGAGAGCTTGTTCCTTTGTTAGGGCAAGATGTGGGGTTTATATAGTTGTTTGTAGGGGCAAAAAGTCAAAAACGCCAAGAATCCCGAGAGTCACTGCGATGCAGTCGATCGACTGCAAGACAGTCGATCGATTGACCTGCTTCTAAGAGGTTGGCTACTATTGAGCAGTCGATTTTGGATCTTTCGATCGATCCGTGGTTAGTTGATCGACCACCAGTCAATAGGGTAGTCGATTAGGAGCTTTTTAGGCGATCTGGGCTGCTTTCGGCATGGATTATGGGCCTCAATGCCTCCACTCGAACCTAGGCGTTTGTCGGAACGTCTTGGAGCAAATCCAATTCAATTAGCCACCTACAAAACAAGAATTTTGAATGTGAAAATCCAAGAATCGCAAAAACATCACCATCATTGGATAAATGAAGCTTAAAACGTTAAAATAAGAAAATAACCTAAAAACCTAATGAAACACGACTCAAAACTACTAAAAACGACTCTAAACCCTAATTAAAAATACGAGAAAAATACCACAATTACATGCAAAACAACCACCCCACACTTATCGATTTATTCGTTCTCGAACAACGAAAAGAATTGAGAATGTACATGCAATGAACATTATGCAAAAAGAAAAACTTTGTGCTTATCCTTATAAATATGATGAAAGTATCAACACAAACTCGTTATCGCCAAGCATTGCTCGTATTACCCTTTCTCAAATGAAACCCAAATCTATGACTTCCTCACAAATGGAATTTTTGAGGGTGTTTGCTCAATTCACTCAAGTGTGTTTTATAAGGGACGTGTATACGCTCGAATCGGACAATGCATGCACCTTGACAAGATTTCACAAATTAGAAACTCAAAATCGCCCATTGTACATGACCAAACAAGAATCGAAAGAGGTCTTTATTTTTTGTTGTAATGTTGGCTCTTTGGTAAGGTATGGAATATATGGATATAGTGGCTAACACACAATCAAACGTGATCTATAACACACGAAATCCTAACTTCTAAAGTTCGAAGCTTAAAACCCTTCCCAAATTACCAAGCTTTCATTCAAAACCTTTTCGTACACTCACACATTTTTCCGACTTTATTTCACAACACTTAGAAACTTTTTGAATTTGCTCTTTGTACTAAACTTAGCCTTTCCGAATTAGGCTTTTCACTTGAACGCACGCTTTATCACTTTTCGTGATTTGTGTTGGAGTTTTATTTTTTTTTTTATGTATAAGCAACTCAAAACCCGAAACCCACAGTTGATTCCCTCATATTTCTAGTCAACTCACAATATACACTCTCCCCTCACAATTCATGAAGATATAAGAGCTAAAATCGAGCTCGGCTAACAAGAAATGGGGCATAGGCTCAAGGGGGCTCATTTAGGATTTCTAAGTAGCTTATATATTTGGATATGGCTGGAATAAGGGTGATATATGTGCCTCGAGTTCATTCCCAAATTCAATCATGTACGAGCAAAACCAAGACTCCTCAATGCAATTTCTATACGAAATGCAAGCAAAACTGATAATTCACACAAGGCTGTTCACTAGTTTGCACAGGATTTTGGAAACAAAATAAAAAGAGCTTTTAGAGCTTTGCAATCTTTTCACGAGCAAATGTTGATATTATATATATATATATATATATATATATATATATATATATATATATATAAGCGGGTTTTGGACGAAGCACAAAAATTCAACTACTTACACAAGAGGGCATAAACATGTAAAAACCCGACAAATAAACTATTAAAACTTCCAAGAAAGTGGTGATTGTTCAACAATGTAATAAAGACACAAAAGACACAAAAAAAATGACTCAACCATATAAAAGCCCAATTAGTAAGCGTCACATCTCTAAGGCTCGAGTAAAGAAAGACAAATCATGCTATGTGACACCCAGACCCTAACCACCTACCCACCCCACACTTAAACCATGCAATGCCCTCATTGAAATTTAATAAAAATCAAGTAAAAGGAAGGGGGGGGGGGGTTGAAATAGAGATTTCCTTAACCGATAGAGTTCGGGTCGAGCTCGGTGCGGTCCACTTAAGTATTTAAGCAATCCAAGCAAAAACCGAGCATGGCTTGTTTCTCTCCCGGCTCCATGGACGCTATTAGCTTATCAAATAGGCAAAGGTTGGAGTCAGAAAGCAAAACACTAAAAGAGAAAATTACACAAAGTCAAAAATATAAGAAAATAAGTACATAAGTCAATACAAAACGAAACTAAATAAGGGTGAAAAAGAACCAAAAGACAACATTTTTTTTTAATTTTATCAAATTTTTAAAGGTTTTTGGATTTTTATATTATAAGAAAGAAAGAAAATGAATGAAAAGAACTTCGGTTGCCTCCCAAGAAGCGCTTGTTTTACGTCACTAGCTTGACAAACTCCCTTTTTGGTTAAGGTGGAAAGAGAACGGGAGGATCCACCAAAATAATCTCCTCCTTGTTGGGAGGGTCCACTCTTTGGAACGTTCTCGTCGCATTGCATAGCTCAAATAGTATTCGCCAAAAAGAAAACGTTCCAAATGGGCAAATGAAACTCATATCGACTAGGTCTTCGGGTGGAATGGTAGTTTTCAAATGACCCAAAAATTCGTCCAAGAAACGATAGGAATAATGGCCGGCTAGCTTGTTCAACCTTTGATCGACAAATGGGGGAGGGAGATGATCTTTCTTGGTAGCCGCATATAACTTCTTAGAATCGATCAACATCCTCCATCCCGTCGTAGCACTTGTGGCCAACAATTCTCCTTTTCCCTCCTCAAAAACGAACATGCCGTACGTCTTTGGTACCAAGTCAATGGGCTTCACCCACTCGCTCTCGGAAATCACAAACATCAATCCCTCCAACAATTTCAAAATCCTGGCTCTTGCTATCTCCATACGACTTGGATTCTAAGGGCTAGCTCTCTTAAGAGCTCTGGGCCTCCACCCAATAGAACCCTTAAGGAATTTAAGCACCTCAACCGACCTCTCCTCTTCCTCCAAATAGACATGCTTGAGATGAGATGGGGGAGGCTTAGGCTCATGCTTGTGCCTCCTCCCGACCTCATTGGAGGCTAACTCGAACAAATTGCCGATCCCTTCAAGGTACTCTTTAAGCTCTCCAATCTTATCATCACCAATCTCCACCTCCCCCACCAAAAATTTGCCGGTGTCCTCAATGACACAATCACAATCTCCGTCACTCAAGTCATTGGCACATTGAAACACTATGGACTCGTCGTTATAAACAAGGGTCTCATCATCCTCACAACAACTTTTAACACAAGCTCCCGAGTCAAACTCATTCTCAATGCTCATTTCCTCCATATAAACTTGTTTGACCAATTCCCGGACCACATCCATATGTAAACACTCTTCAAAAGATATTCTTGAAGGAGAAGACATAGGGGATTTAGAGGTTGGTGCCTTTTAAGGGTTCGAAGACTTGTGGAGGCCATCGGGAAGTTCCTTTTCCAACATGGGGCCCACGGGGGTGGAGTCAAGAGGGGTAAGAGCACTCGGAATAGAAACCACTTCCTCATTGGGCGACGGGACAACCGTATTATCAACCACCCCACCACTTCCAAGGACCGTGACCGCAAGAGGATGCGAAGGTTGGTTTGGAAATTCGTCTTCCTCATTCGCTTGCTTCAACATATTCACATCACATTCCAATTGCTCAATTATAGTGCATAACCCGTTGGCCGTAGTCTCGAGAGCATTGAACTTAGTATCGAACGAAGCCAACGTGGCGGAAAGTGTTTGCAATTGTTGCAAAATGGCCAAGAGATTCGGATCGGAGGGCGGAATAGGAGCATTCACCGGAATATGGAGGGCGGGAGCGGCATTTTGGGAATTGGAGCTCACACCTCAAAACAACTCATATGGATCAGGATCTTGAGCACTATTGTTGGCACCAATCGGGGTATGATTGAAATTATAAGCATGAGGACTTCCATACGGGCCGGGATTTGGATATTAACCTCCAATTCGGACTAACCAAGCCTCCATTAGACATGTTCGTACATTGATTGGGAGTATTATAACCACCATATGTAACGGATGTCGGATTGTACATATTCGGAGAGTGATTGGGAGGACCATATCCTCCATACGGACCATTCGTACCCGTGTAACCGTTATACCCAACATAGTTTGCACCATGCCCTCCCATGTTGGGTTGACCATAGACGAATCCACCATTGGCAATGTGGTTTGCACCATGCCCTCCCATGTTGGGTTGACCATAGCCGAATCCACCATTGGCAACGTGGTTTGCACCATGCCCTCCCACGTTTCCAAATCCATTATACATCATCCCATTCCCAACATGATTTGAACCATGCCCTCCCATATTGGGAATGTGACCTCCAAATCCATAAGTACCTTTCATACTTAACAAAAATGTTAAATACAAACAAAAGCTAGAAACACAATGAAACTACAAGCTAATCGAAAACCTTAACCAAGTGTTCCCCGGCAATGGTGCCATTTTTTTTTTTGTATTTTTTTAGTGGTATAAAAGGTTCATTGGCTCGGTATTATCGGAATTCAATTGCTATGTAAGAATTAAGGGTTTTTAGATTTTGAAAATAAAAGAAAACATAAATAAATGGAAACTATGGAAATAAACTAATTATAACTAATGAAACATGTAAACAACTAACTAGGAAATGTAAATGCAAGTTGGTCGGATGCCTCGGTCGTATGCCTAAATTGAAAATTAAAAACAATAATGAGAATAAGCAAGAACAAGCAAGTTTCATCAAGTACAACTAGACTAGCCTAGAGTACAACCATGCTTGCATGAAAATAAAATCTCAAATAACGCAAATTGATAAAAATTGAAAACACCAAAGCATCGGTAATTCGTGGTTTTTCCCATCCTACCAGAATGGTTCTCCACGCACGTTCATCGATATTCTTTATGTGCCACCTCATCCCCTGTTTCCAGAGAGAGTAGTTCTCTCCATTGAGAATTAGAGGCCTTGGATCGCCTTGAGCATCCATAGCACCTAACAAATAAGGATCAACACTTAGTACGTCAAGTAACCCGCTCTAGATACCAATTGTCAATTTGTAGGTCTATGGTTAATGAAAATAAGTATCAGTAAAATGATGTTACTTTCAGTGTTACAATCACCGAAACTAACATCAAACAGAGTTTAACAAAAATAAGCAGTGGAATTATAAAAGATAAATACAGCAATTTAAATTATGTTCACAAGCAAAAGTGCTTGTGAACTTGGGTATATAAACCCGAAAATTATATTACTTTTCTTGTTCAAGATCAAATATAAAAGAAATAAAGTAATATATAAAAACTAAACTATCAAACACTATGATACTAAATACTTGTCGCCTTGAAGGATGATCTTCTCCATTGGTTATGCAACTTCAAAGATCTTCTTAATCTCGAACAGTGACTCCAAGTATTCAACGTTGCTTATGTTCTTCTTGCGTTGTTGCTTTGCGTCGTCTCCTTGCGATCATAAAAACTTTGAACACTTCGAAGAAATGTGATTCAGACGATTGTAGTTATTGGGAGACATCTAGCACATTTCATCACTCCATTGATGCACTCGGACATGTTGGTCGTCAGGATGCCACACCGTTTGCCGCCATCGTGGGATAGTGTCCACTTGCTCTTATCAATGCCATCCAAGTACGCAAATGCATCCGGATTAATGGCCTTAATCTGCTCCATTATTCTATAGAGGATTGTAACCTTGGGTTCTACTCCAGCTTTGAAATACATATCCTTCAATTTTACAGACTTGGCATGCGTATTGAAGTTAGAAAAGACATGTCTCAAATAAAAAACGTTAGAAGCGAATGCAGGAACTTGTTCTAGTGCACTAAGTAGTCCGGCATGTCGGTCAGATATAAGACAAACCCCTTCTATGTCGCGAACAATATATTTTGCAACCATGTGAAGGAACCAATTCCACGAGCTATAACTCTCTGAACCAACAACTGCATAAGCTAGTGGCAAGACTTGTTGGTTGGCGTCAACTGCAACTGCCATCAACAACGTGTGCTTGTACTTTATAACCAAAAAGGTTCCATCAACACTGATCACCTTGCGACAATGTCTAAAAGCCTCGATACATGGTCGAAATGCCCAAAATACAAATCTTAACATATGCACACCGAGTATTCCAAAAGATTTGTGTAGCCACTCGACCACTGTCCCTGGGTTGTACGTCTGGAAGGCCTCCATATATTTTGGTAAATATTGGACCGACTGATCCCACGTCCCGTACACATTTTCATGAGCCCACCGCAAACCTTTCTATGCCTTGTGATATGGCACTTCATAATCATATTCTTGTTTGACAGCCTTCTGGACATGCAAAGCGCCATATAACAGATCCTGCTCGACGTGAGTGGTAATGAGCATAGCAATCATTTTTTACACAAATTGGGGTGATCATGACGTGTAAAAGATGCAAGACATTTGTGTGCAGAACCCAATCTTGTGATTACTCAAGCACCCTTCCGTTTACGAAAACTAGCGCGGAGACACCGTCGGCATTCGGGTGATTCGTTGATTACTGGATTCGGAATATCTACATGATTCTCCCCAAGTGGTTTTGACAGGCAAACAACTTTCCAAACCAATGGATTGCTCAGTACCACTCTATACACACACTTGGCGACGCGCACAGAGTAATCTTTGACAGCCCACATCAAATGTCTTTTATCTCTGAATATCATGCCTGTTCTCAACACCCCTTCGTCTTTATCGTGGTAGTAGTCCGGTTGAGGGACACCAATAGAATCAATAGGAACGTCTTCGTATACGTGATCGAAAAATGGTATGTTCTTGTACAGTGTCGATCCTCTATCTGCTCGTTTATAGGTTGTATGGGCACATTCATCGACGGTAGGTTCAAAAGGATCTTTATTTGGTATGCTACCCCCCAACTGAAAGAATTCCTCGTCAGTTTCATGACCATCATCTAGTTCATCTAAACTTTTTTCAGAATCGCTTCCTTCATCTGGTCCGAAACAATCGGCGGGGTACTCCGGGATCACCGGTGGGGGAAGGGGATGATGCTCGGTGGAATCTACATTTGCATATCCACCTCGTCTCGTAGAATTGATGCATACATGTCATAAATTCGAAGTTTCACATAATTAATAATTTCTCACAAATTAAATAATACCCAAAGATTCACGTAATTAGAAATCTTTTCCCAAATAGATAAATTCAATATTCGTAAGTAATTAACAACTAAACACAAAAAGAATAAATTAACATTTTCACAAAATTAATAATTTCCTCATTAACAAATAAAATCAATTTTATTAAATAATTAAAATCTAAGCAAGAACCGAATAAGTTCCGATTTTTACATGATTAATGACTTCTCACAAAATATATAAATTAAGACTTTTTTCACATAATTAATAATTTCATATAAATTTAATTTTTCACATAATTAAGAATTTTACACAAAACAAACCAATTGACATATTAACAAATTTAATTATTCACATAATTAATAATTTCATCACAAATCAATAAATTTAAATTTTACAAGCAATTAACAACTAAAATTAACAAAAATATATAAATTCACAAACATATAAATTCACATTTAAATTGACTAAAAAAATTCACAAACATATTCTATAAATATTGACATTTAAATTCACAAACATATAAATTCAATAAAAAAATTAACAACTATCAGTTTTACAACAAATGGGTAATTTATTTACCTAACAACTAATTACAACTTATTAAGATAAACTAAATAAATTAAAACTTACCTTTTAAGAAGCTGGGAGAGAAATGGAAGAGGCGTCTACGTCTACTGCTTGCTCTTGCTGTTGTTACTGGTTGCTGGGAGAGATATGGGTGTGGGTGTGTGGGTGTGAGGGTTTCATTTGTATAATTTTTATTTATTTTTTTGCATTCCAGCCCGGGACGCCTTTCTGAGTGGCGTCCCGCCCCCCTGATTTTTTATATTTGCAATCTACCCCGGTTTTGAAAAGTTCAAGAAGATGCTGAAACTGCGATTATGAATTATAGAAGGGGTGTTGAAAATAATAATTCATATTTTTCAATAATAAGTTGGAACATCATTCCAACATGTAGAAGTCAAAGAGTATTTCTTGTAAGTTGTTTACTCTTTACACTTCTTAAGAACTTGGGATTTGGAATGGAGTGCCTCTTTGTATCCATTTCTCTCCTATAAATTGTATCCATGATCATGTTTATTGATCATCAAGAAAAACAACAAATAAATAAAAACTCTTCTTTTATTCCTTAACAAATTTATTCTGCATATCTAATACCCAACACTGTTACTCTGCCAGCAATCCCATGCCTCTCGACTTCGACTGCGTGTGCAATGGAAATGATGCTGAAACTGCTGATATAATTATTTGATACCGGGTTACTGCAGAAAGAATTGTAGTGATACGATTCATATTTCATCTTTCATGTAGCTTTTTTTTTTTTTTTTTTTTTGTTAGTTA
>BMAC01000281.1:1095230-1105295 GCA_014905375.1 Phtheirospermum japonicum | reverse complement strand
ACATGTCATAAATTCGAAGTTTCACATAATTAATAATTTCCACAAATTAAATAATACCCAAAAGATTCACGTAATTAGAAAATCTTTTCCCAAATAGATAAATTTCAATATTCGTAAGGTAATTAACAACTAAACACAAAAAGAATAAATTAACATTTTCACAAAATTAATAATTTCCTCATTAACAAATAAAATCAATTTATTAAATAATTAAAATCTAAGCCAGAACCGAATAAGTTCCGATTTTTAACATGATTAATGACCTTCTCACAAAATATATAAATTAAGAACTTTTTTCCACATAATTAATAATTTCATATAAATTTAATTTTTCACATAATTAAGAATTTTACACAAAACAAACCAATTGACATATTAACAAATTTAATTATTCACATTAATTAATAATTTCATCACAAATCAATAAATTTAAATTTTACAAGCAATTAACAACTAAAATTAACAAAAATATATAAATCACAAACATATAAATTCACATTTAAAATTGACTAAAAAAATTCACAAACATATTCTATAAATATTGACATTTAAATTCACAAACATATAAATTCAATAAAAAAATTAACAACTATCAGTTTTACAACAAATGGGTAATTTATTTACCTAACAACTAATTACAACTTATTAAGATAAACTAAATAAATTAAAACTTACCTTTTAAGAAGCTGGGAGAGAAATGGAAGAGGCGTCTACGTCTACTGCTTGCTCTTGCTGTTGTTACTGGTTGCTGGGAGAGATATGGGTGTGGGTGTGTGGGTGTGAGGGTTTCATTTGTATAATTTTTATTTATTTTTTTGCATTCCAGCCCGGGACGCCTTTCTGAGTGGCGTCCCGCCCCCTGATTTTTTATATTTGCAATCTACCCCGGTACGTCACTCTAAAAGGCGTCCACTACACCCCCTCCCCCTCCCCCCCTCACATTTTTTTTTTCAATTTCGCCCCGGCATAGTTATTTTTGACCAGAAAGGTCCGGGACGCCCTTGAGAGTGGCGTCCCGCTATTTTATATATATTTTTAAATAAATCAACGGGTGGGACGCGTTTGGGAGTGGCGTCCCGACCCAAAATTTAATACTTTTTAAAATGTATTATTTTATCAATTTGGATTTAAAAATATATTATTTATTTAATTAAACCGTGTTTGAAAAAATATTTTTACAATTTAGATATATGATTTTATTTTCAGTTTTACTTTTAAGCCCAAATAAAAATATAGGTTAAACTCGGGATCATTTTTTATTTCATTTTTAATTATTCCTAGCTTATTTGATATGTTAATTCATTGCAACGGTCTCAGTTTACTAACATATGAATCAAATAAAGCATCAATACGTGTCCAAAAGCGGAAAATCAATGTGAATGGATAATCAGTTTCCATTTAGGTGCAATTTGATGCTTGTGAACGGAAACATTTGGGAGTGCCAGCCCAAACATTGCACAGAAGTTAATTTGGAGCATCTTACATTAATATTTGAAATTGAGTTTTCCTGTGATAAAGAGGGGCCCATGGTTTTTGTAACAGTTGGCAAAGCCCATTAAATCAAATCAGCTAAATATGATTCCCAGAATCTAAATCAAGTGCTCTGTTACTCTGCAGCAATCCCATGCTCTCGACTTCGACTGCGTGTGCAATGGAAATGATGCTGAAACTGCTGATATAATTATTTGATACCGGGTTACTGCAGAAGAATTGTTGAAAATAATAATTCATATTTTTCAATAATAAGTTGGAACATCATTCCAACATGTAGAAGTCAAAGAGTATTTCTTGTAAGTTGTTTACTCTTTACACTTCTTAAGAACTTGGGATTTGGAATGGAGTGCCTCTTTGTATCCATTTCTCTCCTATAAATTGTATCCATGATCATGTTTATTGATCATCAAGAAAAACAACAAATAAATAAAAACTCTTCTTTTATTCCTTAACAAATTTATTCTGCATATCTAATACCCAACAAATTTGGTATCAAGAGCCGAGTTAGTTTTCTTGGCTAATCTCGCACAATAAAAAAAAAAAAAAAATCCACTATGTTTGCACTTACCCCCAACCAAGTACCCATCTTTGATGGAGAACACTACGACTATTGGAGCAGTCAAATGCAAACATTGTATATCTCATTGGATCTTTGGGATATCGTGGAAAGTTCATATGCCGAGCCACCAAAACAAGCTACGAGCACAACATGGAGTGAAGATCATCAAAAGCTCTACAAGGAGAATGTTCGGAGAGATGCAAGTGCCTTGAGATATCTCCAACAAGGCGTGAGTAAAACTATCTTTTCGAGAATTTTTGGAGCGAAAAAAGCAAAAGAAGCTTGGGAAATCTTACAACAAAGTTATAAAGGAGATGAGAAAGTCACCTCTTTGAAGTTACAATCTCTTTGGAGAGATTTCGATAACATGGCGATGAAAGAAGGCGATGGAATGCAATCTTTTCTCTCAAAAGTTGCTGAAATTGTCAACCAAATTCGAAGCCTCGGTGACGTTATCGAAGAACGTAAAATTGTTCTAAAAATTCTACGAAGCCTTCCGGCAAAATTCGATCATGTTGTTGCAGCCATAGAAGAATCCAAGAATCTTTCCACCTACACTTTTAATGAACTCATAAGCTCTCTTCAAGTTCATGAGGAAAGGTTGAATCGATCATCAAATCAGCCCGTTGATCAAGCGTTTCAATCGAAACTTCATATTTCGGACAAGAACAAATCAAGTTGGCAAGGTAGAAAAGGCGGCTTCAACAACAAAGGAAAAAAGCAAGGAAACTTCTTTAAAGGAGGAAAACAACAAGCTGAAAATTCGTCTTCGTGTTGTCATATTTGCAAAAAATCGAACCATGAAACGAAAGCTTGTTTCTTTAGATGCAAGAACTGCAAGGATGCGGACCACTCGTATTCTAAGTGTCCGAAAAAGAGTAATATCGAGAAAGACGAAGCCAACTTCTCCAAGCAACAAAAAGACCAACTCTCTTCATAGATAAAAGTGAATTATTCCATGATAGGGTTCAAGTTATTATTCTCAGAGACAATGGTATGTATGATTATAACATTTACTGTATATACTCATGAACTACTATATATATAATAATGATCTTTATACATTGATCAAATAGATAACAAACATCAATAATACTATTTGGTGTCTAAAAATGGAGTAAACTCAATATTTTCTTAAAGGGTTACAAGACCATCTGCACTATCAATCATATTTATGAACGAGAAAATAAACTCACGTCAATGATTTCTCTTTGGTATAAAAATATGTTTTGATTTCACTCCAATGATATTACGCTTTCTTGAGTTAAATCAAGATAACAATTTTGAGAAAGTAATATTTGGTCAAGTGTATTAATAATAATAATACAATAATGCGCATATTGTACATAGTTACAAAATTTCAACTGCCACCAGGTATTCGTCATTCCACTGACGAAATTGATCTTTTCTTATATCTTCACTTTGACCAATCATATGATTGCTAACATATTTCACTTATCCATATATAATCGCCTTATCATCTTTTAGATATAGAATTTAGTGCTTCACAAACTCGAGATTTAATTTAAAATTTTGACAAGACCGAATTTTTCCATGATTTATTATCTCAAACTAAAAACTCATGTAGCTAGCGGATTCTCTTATTTCATTAAGAGTTGATATTATGTTCATATCATCGATATTTACAATTATAATTGCAAATTAGAAACTTATTTTCTTTATAAACACGCAAGGGCATAAATTATCATTTCTTAATCAAGTAGTCACTTAGACGATTATACCACATTCGTTTGGATTATTTCAATCCATAAAGTGAGTGTTTCGATTTAATTGCAAATGCACTCTGTGGCTTAGAGTCACTTTCCTTGACAATGAAAGGATAGCAGCACTTTTGTATATATCTTCAAATCACGACCCACATAATATATGATGTAACACATGTATAAGTTGCATGCTCAATTATTTGGAATTATAACATCTATTATAAGAGAGTACATATCTTGATAGTCAAGTCCAGGGCGTTATGAGAAACTTTGAACTTCAATTCTAGTTTTGCATCTCATGACTTTATATTTCTCAATACGCTTTCTTAAAAAACATTGTTTATATCCTACAGGCTTTACACTTTGTGAGCTAGCATTATCAGACCAAATACCTGTCTTGTTGTTAGTGAATATATTTCTACCTATATTGATTCTTTACATTTAGGCCAATTTGCTCTTTGTTGACATTTTAATAGAGCGTGGTTCGATATCAACGCTATGATTCCTTGAGGAACAGTGTATACATCATCAATGTGTGTGGAAAATCTTTCCATCAACTTATATAAACTCTCATAGTACATTAAGATTTCATTATTCTCTAAAATCATATTAAATATCCAGTAATGATTCATGGATATAAATATAACCAAACATAATCTCATTAGAGTTATTATCTTCATTGATGATTAATTGAATTTGTGTCATATATGACCTATTATTCATTGGGCGAGTATTGATCGAACCAAGTGACCTCCCCATGTTCCTTTTGAGAGTCACGACCTCAACCACACATCCACCAAGTATGGTTGCAATTTCTTAATCTACGACATTGTGCCCCTTATGGAGACTTTTAACCTTGCATAAATATTTGCAGCTGGTATATATATGATCTCGTCACTTTAAAAATTCAGTCTCCTATATTTTGAAGATCAATGGTTCACTATATTTTACTTTCACTTTACATTGTGAAATGCGGGAATTGGAATGAGACAGGATGTGAAATAATTCTTGTAATTCCATTTAGAAAACACTTTTCTTGTCTCCCTCTAACGACAGGAATACTATCTCATTAGAGTTATAAATCTACAAATTTAGTGGTAATGAGATCGTCTGTCAAAGCACTACAGGAAATCACATATTTAATGACGATTTTTTCCCACGCATAGAAAATTGTCATAATATGTTATTCAAAGGTGACAAATTTTGTTTTTGTCGCAAAATAATACACTTTCATGACATTAATTATTTTTGTCATCATCGATCTAATCTTTCATCACTAATTAGCGTATATAAAGGACGATTAACTAAAATTTGTCACAATAATATAATAACAAAAAAAATAGTTAGGAGAGAAATATTTCAATAACAAATTGGTAATAAATGGTGACGACGTTTGGTGTTACAATAAAATTTTTTTCTTGACAACACTGTATTTTGTCATTATTTTCTCCATGCAAAATGGTGATGACCTCTAGTGTCACGACAAGATTTTTCTCATAACAACACCATATTTGTCACTTCAGCAAGAAAAATAGTGACAATCTTATTTGGACACCATAGTATTATTTCGTGACGACAAATATGAATATTTCATTCACACCAAGATTTAGGAGGTGACTTTTCCAACAACAATTTGATAAATATTGGTGATAACATCTAGTATCACTATATATATATATATATATGAAAGTATCATATTTTCTCCAGACTTTCTCTAAATTCTAGAATCGAACTGGTCATCGAGCCGATATTAGTTAATTGGAACTATTATTATTATTATTATTATTATTATTATTATTATTATTATTATTATTATTATTATTATTATTACTACTACTACTACTACTACTACTACTACTACTACTACTACTACTACTACTACTACTACTATATGGATGGTCTAGAAATTATTAATTGTGAAAATAATAATATAAATAATAATAATAATAATAAATATAATTTATAAAATAATAAGTAAAAGTCGTCATTTTGAGTAAGTATTTAATACAAGGAGCCAAAATACTTGGGGAGCACCCATTACTTCCAATGAATTTGGGATGCAAATAAACCGAATCGAATATCAGGATACTCAATTCGTGTTTGACAGATTCAACAAATATTCGTATTCCTTAATATACAAATTTGGACATTGATTCGAATTTGATTCGAATATATTCCTATTTGACCTACAACTTGAATGAATTTTTTCTTCTAAAAGTAAGATATCAATTAAACCCTGAAATAAAATATATATATATATATCATCCGGACCAAATAAAAATATTAATATCATACATGTGTAGTAAACTTTGGGATGACGTGTAATTGTCTAGTGGTACGCAGTCTTACATGTGGATTTTAGAGGTTTGAAGACTTATTAAAATATATAAATTCTAATTATAGGAGTCTCATATTTTTATATTTAAAAAAACAACTTTTAGGAGGTATGGGGTTTGAGCACACAAACTTTTACTTGTGAAACCAAGTCTGGAACCACTACACCAAGTTCTCCTAATAATATACTTTATAAACAAAAATATTATTATTCATAAATAAGTTTTTTCTGTTAACCATACACAACTTACATTGAATTGATTTCATTTACACTTCAAATAATTTTCTTTCTTTTTCAAAAAATATTTTAATTATGATAAACTTGAATTTTTTTAATAAATCCGAGAAAAAATACTATTAAAAAAATCAGAAAAAATTATTATAAAATAATTTAAAACAAATAAGAAAATTAAATTATGTAGCCAGTTTAATAAATAATATTTTATTTTCTAAATAACTAAATGAAGAAAACATGAAAACCAAAACATAGAATTTTATAATATAGTAAATAAATCTCGAAACTTGAAATCAGAAAAATATATAATAAACTATAACTTTAATTTATATAACTATTTTATAAATTTTAAAAATAAAAAAATTAAAAATATTATATACTAATAATATAAACCATTAAAAATTATAAAGTGATATAAATAAATATTTAATCATTAATAATTACTTAATATATTTAAAAAAAATAACATAAATTTGTAAAATATTATGAATTAAATCTCAAAATACTTTTAAATTGGACTAAATATAATAAAGTTTGATTAATTTCTAAGTATTTAATTCATAAACCAGAAACAAAAAATGAATGTTATAAAATAAAAAACTACTAAATAAACAAGTCAAAAGCGAATCAAGGAGATTTTGCCATATGTCAATAAAAACTACGATTAGATTACAAATAGGCTAGAGCTTAATACAATTAGTACGATGGGGTTGATTATTTATAGTTTTAATTATATTATTTAATATTTTAGATTTTGATTTATTTTATTTTCATATTTATTTAATAAATATTTATAATTTAATTATAAATTTTTAAATTTTATTTAAATTATATTATGAAATTCTATTTTATATTTTTTTATTTACTAGATTGAGTTTCTTAATAATATTTAATTACATATTTAGGTTATTGCAAATAACTCCTGATTTACTTATATTTTTTGTTAGTCCTCGGTACTGCCCAGAGGAGAAGAATAGGTAGGAATAATAAAACTTATATTAAATTTTATTATAAATACAATTTATTTCTTATTTCAAAATTATATTTTTCTAATTAGCATTATCGTATAATCAATTTGTCTGTTAATATAACTAATTTATATATTTTTTTTCTAATTATATATTATATTTTATATTTTTATATTAGAAGAATAAAATGTATTTTTGAATTAGGTCAAAAATAATAAAAAGAAAATATTAAATTAGGTAAGATATAATAAAATGGAAAAGATTAAGTTAAGCAAAATATAATATAAGAAAATATATTAACTTAGGTAGATATTAGACTCCTATATTTTAGTAACTCTCTAAACCTCTAAAATTCGCCAAGTAAGTATTCAAACTACAAGAAAATTACACGTCTACCAAAAACTTACAACACAGACACGTAGGATATAAATATTTTTGTTTAGTATATATAAATATAGTATATATAAATGATATATATATATATATATATATATATATATATATATATATATATATATATATTATTTAGTGTACTTTTACATATATTATACGATAAACATGAAATCTTTCCACTTAATATCCTATAATGGAATGCATGTGTTAATATAGAATAATATTTATTCTTTTAAATACCAATATTAATTTTCAAATGTCTCGTTTGACCTTCGAATTTAAAAATATTAAAAGAATATAATGAAATTATAAATATTTTTTAATAACTATGAAAAATTAAAAACAAACCAACAAATCAATAGTAGAATAAAAATAAAGAGAAAACTCATAATATAAGATAAACTAACTATAATAATATATAGTTAAATTCTAGAAAATTACTACTACTACTGCTACTTCCGCGTTTGTTGCCGGAAAAAATGCGCTCGCGACCGCAATCAAACACAACTACTACCAGCCACGTACGGTGCTCGCATCTTTTGCCATCGCGTTGGTTGCCGGGAAAATAGGATGGGGCCTTTTTGTAGTTGGAGCCCATCGTCGTTGATGCCGAGCACCTCGAGCGGAGCCTCGCCTCCACCGCGCCTACCGTTGTGGGTCGACGCCGCATGCTACTGCCGATGGATCAAAGAGGTGTCGGACGATAAAATAAGTTTAATTAACTATTAAATTTTATAATAAAATTAATTAAAACTAATTACTAAAGAAATATTAAAAACTAAACTAAACTAATATAAATTAACTAACCAGGTAGAATCTTTCTATTTATAGTTCTCTAAACTTTTATATATATATATATATATATATATATATATATATATATATATATATATATTATAAATAATTATGCATTATAATAATTAAATCTGTAATTTAGGAACTTATTTTAAAATTTATAATTTTGTTTTTTCTTTACATACGAACACTATGAAGAATAATGAAATATAAGAGTTTACGTACTTTACAAAGTAATCATAAAATAAAAATAATATTAAGAGAATTTTACGGGAAGACAACCCTTGTACCAGTCTATACAAATCCGTGTAGTTTTGTTTGTTTTAAATCAAGTCTCATTCATCCATTAATAGTAAAGATAAAAATAAAAGAAACTAAAATCTTACTATGATAGTACCCCATTTGTTGAAATTTATTTATATTACTTTGTTGAAATATATTTATATTACTTAAATCTATAATCACAAAACTAACCTTTACCTAAAAAATAAAATAATTAAAATATGAATTAGTTAAAATAAATACAAAATTGTATAAATAAACTATAAAAATATTTAATAAATGAAAATTATAATAAATATTAAAATAATAATAAATAAAACTATAAAGTTACTTAAAAACATCATAATTTATATTTTAATTATGAATAATTAAAAAGAAAATATAATAAAGATTAAAAATTCAATATAATTAGAAACTTTGTATAATAATATAAAGTAAATCTACAAAAGAATTATAATAGGATTAAAATATATAATATTATATAATACTGCAAATAAAAAAATATATTAAGTCATGTCAAAAAATATTATATTTTAATTAAAATTAATTATTCAATAAATTAAAAATATAATGAAAATTATAGATATTATTAAAATTATATAAAATAAATCTCAAACATTTTAAAATTAAACTGTGGTCTAAGCTGAAGAGAGTTGTAATCTGTTGAGGTTAATTTATAATTTCTGAAATCTCGAGAATTATAACTGAAATCTTGAGAATCCCTAACTCCCTTCATCCTTTTTTACAATCATCTTCCCCCACAGCCAGACGGGAGTGTCCGACGGAGAGTTTGGGGCTTTCGTACAAAGCAGGCGGCTTGGCAGGGGTTTTGGATCGGATTTGGTTCAGATGCGTGATTTCAAGCCCTTGGTATGCTAGGATTCACGACGAGAAGTGGTGAGGCGACTGGTTTCGATGGCGTAAGGTCGAACGACATCGAATTAGTTGATATGGGATTGTGGCTATTGTGACAGGCATTCTAATTTGGGGAGGATCTGACGGATTGTTTTCAGGGTTGGAGTTTCTGAAGGAGCCCTGGTCTTGGAATGGATGGTTTGGTTTATATGAGTGTTGGGATTGGTCCATCTCTGTGGGGTGCCGTGCTGGGTTCAATAGGTGTAGGCGTTGACCCAACTTACTGAATCTGGTTGCGGATTGGTGGTCTTTCTTAGCCTTCGGGCTCAGACGGTGAAGCCGGGTTTCAGACACAGACACAGTTGTGCCTAGCGTGTTTTTTTTCTTTTCTTTCTTTTTTTGGCTGGACTTTAGCCAACGAATTGA
>BMAC01000281.1:1083757-1095205 GCA_014905375.1 Phtheirospermum japonicum | reverse complement strand
GTGTTTTTTTTTTTTTTTTTTTTCTTTTCTTTTCTTGGCTGGACTTTAGCCAACGAATTGATTTCTTGACTATATGTTTTTCATAGAACTTGATGGTTATGAGTTTTGAGATATGTTTTTGGGCAGACAATGATGTAGCTAGCTGCTATTTTCTCTTTTTTTTTTTTTTTTTCTTTTTCTGGTGGCTGTAGTTGGGCACATACTAAGTAAGCAAAAAAAAAATAAAAAAAAATTGGCAGCCCTAACTCATACCCTCGTCTCCATTTCTTCTTCCACGATTTCTGAATCGTCCGACATCTCTTTGATCCATCGGCAGTAGCGTGCGGCGTCGACCCACAGCGGTAGGCACGGTGGAGGCGATGCTCCGCTCGAGGTGCTCGGCATCAACGACGATGGGCTCCAGATCCAAAAAGGCCCCATCCTATTTTTTCCGGCAACCAACGCGATGGCAAAAGATGCGAGCACCATACGTGGTCTGGTAGTAGTGGTGTTGGATTGCGGTCGCGAGCGCATCTATGAACCACTCACCGGTGAACTCACTTGTCGTCGTTGCCGAACTCGACTTGTCGCTGCTGTAGTGTGTTGCACCTGAACCCGCTTTCTGCTTGGTAACTTTTGCACTATATTATTATTTAAAATCTTGCCAATTTTAATCGTGAGAGTGAGATGCCTAAGAGTTGGAAATTTGAGAAATAATTAGACTATGATTTACTTGTTTGAACCCCAAGTAGAGAGTACAATTGTGAATAATGTATACCGTGATTTTAAGATTTTACTTGAGGATTATAAATTATGTGCTACTTTGATTGTGATGTCGTTAAATGACTTTGGTGTATTTTGAGAGCTGATGACGAGGCATGGTATATCAGATGTGACAACACTAGTTTTAAGAAGGTGGAGGCTTGGAAATCCATATGAATTGTATTTTCAGTAAAAATAAATTAAATAAATAGCAATAATAATTTTCACTGGATAATAAATGTCTAATCATGACCTCTTATGTTATATTGAATCCTGGTGTTGCAAATTTATTTCATTTTTGAATATGTATGATACAATCGGTAAGCTAGATTGGGAGGAAACTGAATGACCATTTAATACCCTTCATTGTGGTTATTTATTACCATTCATTCAAACACGTATGTTTTATTAGCATAATTTATATGGGTTGGGTGATTTTTTCTGTAAAATATTCATTTACATGTACATGTATTCAGACATTTTATTCTTGAAATCTTGATAGTTTCTACATATATTACCCTTTGATTCATATTTTTCTTCTTTGAGTTTTAAATATGCTTATGGTTGTTTAGCTGAACACCATGCTAAACTGGACTGTTATATTAAAAAAATTGTGTTAGAGTCTTAGATTGTGATTCTATCTTTTTTATTTGCATTAGATCTGTGAACCTTTTTAAAGGAATGACACAGTCATATACAGAGAAATCACATTTGATTTGGGTTATTTAAAAAATATATTATTGTTATTTGTAGTGAGGAAAGATAACAAATGTGTTTATTAAGTTGCGGGAAAATGAGTTATTTTGTCATTTCTCTTTTCAGTTTATAGTGGTCTGAATTATTTTTGAATAATATATCGATAGTTAGCCTTTATAAACTCATTTTGTTGAGTCATATTTTGATCATTCTTCTTCACAGCACAAACTCTGTTCGTCAAGCAACCTTGAATAAGCAAAAGTCTCTATTTAAAGATTTGGTTAATTACAGAGACTACCCTTGATGCTTAGCCTAATCACAAAAAGACCAAGTTATCTGTTATGGTTTAAAGATTTATGGGCATCTTTTTTAATTAGATTAAACCTCGAGGGTGTTTTCTTAATTATTCTATAAATTATATTCATTACACTAGCTTATACTAGTTTAAATTGTTTAATATAGTACGTAATACGTGTGAGCCTCGAGAATGTCTATATCTATATATAGATAGCACGTACGGCTATGATGATATGTAATGTTTGATCATTCCTTTTGAATTTGTATGAATACATATATATATTCAACAAATGGCTAAGATGAGGCTCCTTGCTTTTCTTGTTCGACTACTGGTGGTAAGGTATTGCTTGGTAAAAGCACAACAAGTTAAGCACATATGCACCCCGGCAACGGTGCCAAATTTTTATTTCAAACTTGCCCGCAAGAGTACGAAGACACTTGTAGGGTGGGAAGTTGACTCAAGTCAATTCTCTCGAGGACAACGATTCGGTATCTCGAATGTTTTCTTAATCACAATTAAGAACATAAACTTTTACAAATTGGGATTTGTTTGTTTTGGATTATTAACTACTAATTTGAAAAGTATGAACTTAAATAAAATTAATTAACTTAGTTAATTTTACCAACTAGAATTTAAAAGCATAAATTAAACTAATTTTAATTACTTAAGCTTAAGAACCAAGAAATTATCTAATGGCAATTTAATCTAGATTTAAAACGCAGCGATAATTAATTATCATAAACCAAATCAAATGGTATAACTAGCAATAACGGATCTAAAAAGCATAATCAAGATCTAATAACTTAAAGCAATTAATCGCATGAATCAATTTTCCTAATAACTCAAATTCAATTCTTAAACAACCAAGCATGAAATAAACTAATTTAATTTTAAAAACGAATATTCAAAGTATTCAGCGAATTCAAGTTCATAATCAATCCAAGTTCGAATGCAAAAACATTAAACATAAACGAAAATCTAAAGTTTAAACTATGAGAATTAAACTAAGAAAACAATAAAAAGGAAAAGAGAACTTATTAAATCTAGGATTTGCAGAAATATCTTCAACTACTCCGAAGAAAACAGTTGATCTAGGGTCGAAGAACGGGCCGTGCGCTATCGAACGTCTTTGGAACTCGCAAGCGTCGAATCCTTGATCTTGATCTCTAATCTAAGCTATTTAATGTTAAAAACGAGATTCTAACCCTATGGATACTTTTTGGTAAGTTTATAATGACCTACATCCGCCCCAAAGTCGGATTAATGGCTTGGTATTTATAGACTTCCAATTTCTTGGAGAATAAGTCACTTATACCGGGCCCGATAACGATAGCACTTAGCTGTAAGAGCTACCGCTAAAGCTATCATTAATGTCTCTGTTGCCTTCTAACGGTGATAGTAACGGTACGGTATGTAATCGTTATGTGTATCGTTAAGCTCCCAGTCCTCCTCTAGCGATTACGTTAACAATATGGGTAACGGTGTGTTAATGGTAGGTTAACGGTAAGGCAACCGCTAGAGCTAACCGTTAGCTTTAAGATCTTTCTACTTGTTCTCCGGAATGCTCGATTCTTGTCTCTTAATCATCAATCTTCATCTCTTGCGCGCTGAGCTTCTCCGGTTACTTAGCTACAAGGTGAAAACATAGATAATTCACCTATTTGCATCAATTAAGATCAAAATGCGGTGAATAAGTTGGAAGTACAAATATACGATTTTAAACTCAAACTACCCAATTTATATCAAAAATAATAAGAAAAACTAACTAAAATACTAATCAAAATAAGGACAAATATGTGCTAATCAGTAAGGTATTGCTTAGTAAAAGCACAACAAGTTATTTTTGCTGAAAAGCACAACACGGAGCAGCTGAATTTAATGGAGGATAATGGAGCCCATATTGAGGCTGTAGCTACAAATGAGGAGGCGAAGAAGATAAATCAAGAGAAGTATTAGGAGGATCGAAAGATAGACACGTACACCAACATTGAGGAATAACTCGGTGATGATTGTTTGTTGTTATCTCCTCACGCACAAGCTCGTGCGTGTGCTCTAATAGGTATGTATTTTCTTGATAAGTTTCTCGACTTGACAAAAAAAAAACACTTATGTCAAATGGCGAACTACATATATATGGTTGTGTGTTTTTTCTCTCTTTTCCTCAAAATTGATACAAGTATAACAGGCCTTTACTGTATCTGCTTTGTTTTGCTCTACGATTCGTAAAAATTAGAATTTTTTTTTTATTTATATTGATGGAGATAAGTCTAGGATGTGATTGTGATTTATTACTTTCTGAGATTATTCCATGAGTTATGCAAAGTGTAGCGAGCGCATAAACTAGTTTACATAAAAGTAATTGGTTTAACTCTTTAAAGGGCTCCGGAGTTCTTTTCTCTCTCCAGAATATAAAGTGTGACTGTTGTGTAACAATTACTAATTTTATATAGTGATTATATTTGGCTTTAAAACATTTATATTCTTAAAGTGGTTTGTTGAAATTATTTCAGGTTCATGCAGAATGATGGAACGAAAGGTGAATTTGGGCGTCATTTGCGTTCTCGACTATTTTCTCAACCACATTTGAATGAAGAATGTAGTTTTTTTTGCCTTTTAGGTTAGAGAATAAGTTTATTTATGACATTGTACATTTTTTTTAGAATAGATATATATTAGAAAATATTTTTGCCTTCTATTGCTTGGAACATCTTGTGATTTGTAAACTTTCATCTTCGAATATTTGTAGATTTAAGGCTAGTTATGAATGTTATAATAAATTATAAATGTAAAAAGAACAAATTATTATTTATTTTTTAAAAATGACACTTTTTGTGTTAGTTAATATTACAACTTGTACCATCATATAATGATTACAATCTTGTAACTTAAAATAAATCATTTGTGATGATTGGCACGTCACTATATAAACTCATCTAATGACAATGGATTTTAACACCATATGTACCCCTTAGATCATCATCGAACATATGTCTTTGAGATGATTATAATATTCGTCACATATTGCTAATTTTCTCGTGACAGAACATTTCATCACCTTTCATAGTAAATGATGACACATTGGTTTGTCATTGTCAATATAGTTGTTCAGTGACGGTCAATATAGCGTCACTATAAACAAATCTATCTTGACGGATTACATTATATTTGACAAATGTTTAATACAAATTATGACAATATGAGCGTTATTATAAGTCAATAAATATAATCACTGTAATTATGTTTGTCACGGAAAGTTAAATATTTTGATGACATAATAAGTGTTCGTCATTGTAAATTGTAACATACGGTGACAATACAGATCTTTATATGACAACTTTTCAATCACTTACGTTACGAACTCAGCGTCACCAAATAGTATCACCTATGATGATAATTTACATTAGCGTCATCAAAACCAAACATTTAGTGATGCATTTGAAAAAATTGTCACTTTCACCTAATATGACAGTCATACTGTGACGACCTCTGAGACACTCAAATTTCATCATCGATTATTTCAATGACGAAAAAAATAGACTTTAAATGACGAAATGTATCGTCATTGAACCTCAAATTTCTTGTAGTGAAGGTTTCAAGTAGCGGATGATTGTAGGAGACTCGTATCCAACATAAATATTTAATCGTCTTTAAAATTCATATGAATGCGTCATGGGGGCGCAATAGACACATATAATGCGTAACCAAATATGCGTAGATATGAATTATCAGGCTTATATCCTATTACCAATTGGTACAAAAAAATATTTGCTTAGAAGAGGTTCATAAATGAATACGTAAGAGTTGTGTTGTCTTAGTCACCATCTATATCCTTTTTGACGGTGTCTTATTTGAGACCTTATTTTATATGCACATTAGGGTACAAGATGCATTACATCGATCTTGATTTAAATGCAGTAGATATCAGATACTTTTGATATAAACTCTCTAGCATTATGAGTCTTTGGAGCTTTATAAGGGTGGTGAATCCTCAATCATGCTAAATGTGCTAGAAGTTTTACAAATGTAATATTTTTATGGACAATACATGCTTGAGTATCAACCAAAACCCTAAAATACTTGAATGGTCCACATTTAAAATGGTAATGTCCACATGTATCACCTATTATCAATTATAAGAATGGAATATTATACTTTGTATCTTTAGCATATGTGTAACGCCCCAGTTTTTCATAGCGGAAGCATTCAGAATTGATGAAAGTAATATGGGGGAGGTTACTTTAAATAAATACCTTTGATTTGTCATAATTTGTATGAAATAATATCACATATAACTTTAAAGAAAACAAATACATATCATACCTGTTTCAACCCAAAAATGTTCCACATCCAAAATAACACCTGAAACCTGGACTTCCTTCCGACCTGCACAACACAACACGTTAGAAAGGACCACCGGTGGTTTTTCGGTAGAAACCTCTCCGATGCTTAAGTCAGATAGAGTATGAGGTGTTTTCCAGGAAATAAAGAAGGAATGCACAAAATGACATACCTCTCTTAGCCTTGGGGCTGAGATACTTATAGTTTTTCCCAGTGGGGACCCCTTCTGGGATTTCGGAAACAAGGGCTGCGAATCAAGGGCCGTTTAAACAACAGACTCTGACAAGTGGTCCCATTTGTCCCCCGTCGGGGGGTCAAGGACCAGATCTTCCCTAGTCCTGCTCTCCTTTCTGTCGGCAAGCCTGCCTTTATATTCCCAGGTTTATCTCACAGGAGGTCTTTATTAGCTCAGGACAACTCCTGGGCTGGAGTGATTTCTCTCTGATCTATTCATCTCAGTACCACTCCTGGGCTGGGGTGACGCTGCTCTACTGCATTCAGCTTTTTAAAAAAACCAAGTCACATCTCAACAAGCGTATGCTATCCGGAGGTCTTTTTCTCTGGTTACTTGAGACCAGGTCTACCCAATCCGGGTATGGCCTATTCATGCCTCATCAACTCCTCCCCCCCAAATGGTTGGGGTAGAGCTGTCACATTCCAGGGCCCTCAAGAATAAATGAGGTCCCACTCATCCTTTATTATTTCTCGTACTGGTACGAATCCCAAGAAATCCGCCTGACGATCAAGCCTAATCATTGGCATTAGTGGTGTCAGCCCACATTCCCAAACGGTCACTATTTTCACACGTCTTTCCAAGTACTGACAAGTCAGCGGCGCGTGACCTACCCTAGGACGGTTGGCCTTCCAGCGCATCACCTAGGGTACTGTTCATCTGTCCTCATTAAATGCGAGGATCCCATCAAATCCCCTTTTTCCTCGATTTTCATTTTTTGAATTTATCCACTTCCCTTTTATTCCCGCTAGCTTTTTTCTTTCTCTCACTTTTCACATTTTCACCCTACAAAACTCTCGAGTTTTCCTTCTTTTCTCCAGTATTCCGATGAACTTTTAACTTAATTCTCGATCCAATTTCTCCAGCAGCCTTCGTAAACCAGGTACCTTTCTTAGTCTTTTCTTCTTTAATTTCTGATAATGTCGTCGTCTCTTCCTCTTCCCGATGTTTCCCCGATTACTCCTTCTACGGTGGTGGAAGCCCCTTCTTCTCCGCCGTCTGTCGTTCCGGAAACGGCGGAGATTTCTTCATCTTCGCTATCCTCTACCCCAGTTATGATGGCGGTTTCATCATCTCCATCGTTGGCTGCCCAAGAAATAGCAGCGACTTCTTCATCCTCGCCGTCTGCTACTCAGGAGGCAGCGGTGGTCTCTTCATCCTCGCCGTCTGTCACACGGGAGGCAGCGGCGGTTTCCCCATCCACGTCATAGGCGGCGGCGACCACCACCACCTCCGAGTTGGAGTATCCTCCACCTATCTCAGGAAATCCAAAAATCCCATCCATCCTCAGTGAGCGGACAGTGGAAGAGGTCCGTTATAAGTATAAAATTCCTGAACCTTTTGACCATCTCAGCCCTCCGGCGTGTATTCTGGCCTGCCAGGCGCCGGCAGGCTGGTTGCCTTTTTATGTCAACCAATTTCAGGCAGGTTTGCGCCTTCCGGTGAACCCGCTGATGCTAGAGATCGCCGCTCTGTACAAAATCCCTGTCTTCCAATCACCCCAAACTCCTTCAGGATCATGTTATGCTAAAACCTGGGTATACGCTATGCTGGTCTGGATCCGACAGCTCATACCTTCTTCCAGTTCTTTCAAGCGAAGAGCTCTTTCCCAGGCTGCTTCTTCTTACTGCCAGACCGGGCGTCCATTTCTTCATTAAGCTCCCCTCCTCCGTCAAGGCCTGGAGGAAGAAATTTTTCTTCGTTCGTTGTGATGGAGATTGGGGTTTCTGTCCGAAGCCCATCAAAAAGCTACCTTCCTATCCACCCCTCTCTGTCTCAGAAAGACCTCACTATCTTCAAAAAACCATCTCTACCCTTAACGAGAATCCCATCCATGTCACTAATCTTCTCCTTCCCTTTGTCCTAGACTTCTTTAATGAACGATCAGAGATGGGTCCTTTGACCAAGGAGATCGGTAAAATTCCTTTTATCCTAATCTGTCTTCATTGTATCTTTTAATTTCCTCAAGTCTTATCTTTTTGTCTCTTCTATTTTCAGAAAAGATGATGCGTCAAATGTTTGAGGCATCCAAGAAGGGAGTAGGGGCTGCTCCGGAGCGAGTTGTTCCTGAGGCAAGTTCAAACCCAGCTCTTCAAGCCCAAGGTTCACAACCCGCTCGCTTGCTGAGCTCCAGCCCCTCTAGACCACCTGCCCGCTCAATAGCGATGAGGGGCCCCTCCTCCGAGTCCGAGGAAGATGTGATCCCCCTGTCTAAACGGCCCCGCACAACTCGAAGTGGCCCAGTTGCTCCAATTTCTGGCCCTATTACGCGTAGCGCTCCCCCTCCAATCAACTCGATTCTAAATTGCTCAGGGGAGGTAGCTCTTCAATACATGCGTAGGCAGATGCTGCCCGCAGATCAAACCGTTGTTGAGAAAATGGATGACTGTGAGCTCCTGGAATCCTGGTGCCAGGATGAAGCGAGGGTAAAGTTTCTTCTTTTCGTTTTTATTCCACATTACTTGTATGCGTTCTAATCCTCTTTCTCGCAACCAGGCTCTTTCTAAGAGAGCCCTACTGGCTACTCGGGCGACTAGATCCATGATCCAATTTGATGTGATCAAGGAAAATAAGGAGTTGGCCGCGAAGTTTGAGCGCATCAAGACTCTTGCCAAGGATCGCGGCGTGGAGATAAAAAAGCACAGGGCGGAGCTGGAGGAAAAGCTGGTGGGGGAAATAAGAGCCCGTGACAAGATGATAGAGAAAGCTCAATTAGAGGCGAGAGATGAAGCTCTGGTAGAGGCGAGAAGCTTGGCAGACGAGACCTTGACGAGGGCCAAGGTGGGGTGGAGGATTGAGTTTTTGAACTCCGAGGAAGGCTTAAAATTGGTTCAGGCGGCAAGGGAGAAAATCCGAGAAGCTTTCCTAGGGTCTAAGGAGCTTTAAGCCCTTCTTTTCCCAGAAGTCGTGGTTTATTATCACCTCGGCCTGGATGAACAGGCTAAGTGGGCTTTAGCCAATCCAGGGGCCCCTTTCGACTGAGATCTTCCGCTGGAGAACCCTCCTGAGCCCACCTATTTTTCTTATGTTCTGGAGCTAGACCGAATGCAAACTGCCGAGGCACCAGAATTTGCAGAATATGTCTTTTCCTCCCTTTACTCCACTGAGCCTCAGCGGTCTCAGCCAGACCTAGCTCTTACTGTAGTTGCTCCCCCTGCTTCTTCTCCCTCCCCAACCTTTGTAGGTCTGGGTGAGCTACCAGGTGGGGCTTCGCCCGGCACGTTGAACGAGGGTGTGGTGGATCAGTTGGCAGCAGAGCTAGATGCCGAGATCCAAGCCGAGACTTAGGTTTTTAGGATTTTTTTTTTACTTTTGATTAGTCAGACCTGCAGTTCGCTTGTGTGGCTGGTCTAACTCTTTGTCATTTTCTGGATATGTACTCCAAATAATTAATAAATATTTTTTATCTTGTATCAACTCTTGGGTTTCTAGTGTTTCCTGATTTTCTGAAAACCCTAGTACTTTTGATTCCTTGGCACGTGCCACTGTTTTCTTTATATACGTGCATGTATGAATCTTTTTCTTTCCATTCTCTGAAATGGCTTCTTCTCCTCTTCTCGAAGAGCTTGATATAGTGAAGCGGAAAAACATCTCCTTGGTCGTCGAAAACTTCAAGCTCTCTGACAAACTGAACATGCTCAGAGAAAAGGTTGGCTACCTCTACCGTCTTCTGGATAGGAAAAGGCAGAAGAAACTCCATTATAAGAGAGAGTGGTCTGAGTTGCGGCAACTGAATCGTCAGTTGCAGGAAGAGAAGGCCGACTTGGCAGAGTCGGTGAGCTGGCTGAAGATCGCCGTCGGTGAAGTGCACGCCCTCTCTGAGCGAGCTGACAAATATCGTCAACGCTATCACGAGACCGAGCGCGAGCTATGGCGCGTTCGCCGTGCTCTAGCCGCTGATCGGAGAGCCTCTTAGGTTTTCCTGGGGTTTTGTTGATTTCCCTTTTGTTTATTTCCTGCATTATAATCAAATTTGCCGGTCTTCGTAGAAGATGTGAGCAAAGTCTTTTGTATTTGCCAGAATGTTAATAAAACAAGAGTATTTTTCATTTGATTCTTCTTTCCATTCAATCAAATCAAGTGGATTAAAGTTTTCCAAGTTTTAGCCTATTCAGGCGCTGTAAGCTTACCACCAGATCTGAAAAGGTAAGGTCTCCGCCTTCAATAAGCTCTTTCCTTCTGGTTCTGAGCTGGAAGTCAGGCTAGGCTTTTGTATTAAAAGTCCTTTAATCAGGTTGGGTGTTGTCATGAGCACCCATATTTAGCCAATCTTGGATTATCCTGCTAATCAAACAAGAACATTATATGGGCCGCCGCCCTAAGTCAATCCTGGTTTCTACTGACAATCAGGTCAGGAGACTAGGACATCCGCCTATAGTCAGTCCTAGATTCTACTGAGAATCTGGTGATATCCTTGTGAGGCGTTATCGCAGGGCTGATGTTGAGGTGATGTTCAGCCACCTCCGGATCAATCCCCGCCAGGTCTTGGGGAGACCAGGCAAATATGTCTGCACTTTCCCGCAACWGTGCCACTAAMTCTACTAAAATCTCCRGGCTGAGGGTTGTCCCCAYGCGGAGGACTTGATTCTCATCCCCCGGGATTACCTYTACCATCATCAACCCTTCCTCTCTCTGACTCAATTGAGGTTTGTCTTCTGTTCGGGCTCTCTTAGCCTGTCTTTCCTCTTCGTTTCGCCTGATGCTCTCTACGTACGTCTGCCTCGATGCATATTGATCTCCTCTTACCTCACCTACTCCATCATGAGCAGGAAATTTTAGTTTCATATGGTAGAATGAGACCACTGCCTGAAATTTGCTTAAGGAAGGTCTTCCCAACATCACGTTATAGGAGGAAGCTGCGTCTACCACCAAAAACCGGACTGTCCTGGTCTGACTAAATGTCTCATCTCCTAGTGTGACCAAAAGGTTAACTGCCCCTAGGGGTTTCAACGTGCCTCCTGAAAATCCTAGTAACGATGTCGTGATCTTCTCCAGCTCCACATCCAAGTTCATCTTCTTAAAGCAATCATAGAACATGATGTCTGCCCAGCTCCCCGTGTCGACAAAAATTCGTCGGACATTATAATTGGCTATAGTAGCCATAATGACCAGGGCATCCATGTGGGGAGCTAGGATCCCATCC